>JANGFH010000327.1:0-44959 GCA_025758715.1 Glaciozyma martinii | reverse complement strand
CCCTCCCTCCCTCCTTCCACATTGCTTTCTCTCTCTTTCCAGCTTCACCGCCTCATCCAACAATTTCGAGGTACGTCGCTGCGCCACCCTGGCAACTTGAGTTGGGGATGCTGATCCGCCCCTCCTTTCTAGCTCGCAATTGCCGTCGCGGTGGCCAGCTACGGTGCGGAAAGTCCTCAGGCTCTCGCAGCTACCGTCGGTCCTCTCGTCGAGTACGTCTTCCGTCCCTCCCACCTCCAACAAACGCTGACTTCCCCTTCGCAGGGTTCCCGTTTTGCTGAGTTTGGCGTACCTTCTCCTCTGGTACCGCAAGCGAACAGGATGGGACATCGATACGACCCCAGCGGTCGATGCGGAGAACCCTGTCACGGTCGACATGGATGCTGAGCGGGCGGGGGTCGAGAAGGCAGTTGTGTAGCCGGACTCCGATCAATTGTAGCCTAGATTAATTCCCGCGTTCTGGAGGCAGCCCGAATGCTTTGATTCGTGTGCTGTGCTCCTCCTCAGGCACCGAGCAAGAGCCTTTGCCGCCTCAAGAGTACCTCGAAAGCCCCAGTTGACGAGGAGCTCCTCGTTCTTGGCCGGGTCTGGCTGGGTCTGTCCAGCCTCAAGCTTTGCTTTGGCAGGCTCCTGATAACTTCATAGCTGGCAGTAAGGACCAGGGACAACCTGAAGGAGAGCCAGCTCAAAGATCAAACCCCGCTCTCCGCTCACCAAGTCATCGAGCGCGCGAGGGCGCGCCCCACTCTTCTCTCCTCCCCCCACGCCACCACCTCGACTCCAACCCGGCGAGTCCCTCTGGTGCACCATGCCAACCACGGAGGTCGACAGCGGCGCCACCCCAGGCGGCTTCCTTCATCACCTAGGCGTCCTCATCTCCCGTTCTCTCAACACCCTCAATCCCAACGAAGCGCTCGCCAAACGCGTCTTCCAGCTCTCCACCTCCCTCGACCTCGCCGGCTTCACCAAAGCGATCGCCACCTTCGGCAAGTTCTCCGCCAACGATGCGCAGGAGATCTTCGAGCTGTGCCAGACGCAGGACACGATGAACGAGGCGTTCAAGGTTCCTGGCCTCACCATCACGGATGCGGATGTCATGCAGCCTGATGCACCTGGTGGGAGGCCAGGGCTGACGGCAGGAGCGGGGGAGAAGCATGTGTTCAAGGCGCCGGCGCTGCCTAGGCACAGCGAGCTGGGTCTCGACCGGCTGGCGTTGGAGAAGCGCAGGGAGCGCGCCGAGCTCGAGAGGCCTTCAGTCAAGCGGCTCAAGTACGACGACGACGACGAGGAGTCTGGCGAGTTCAAGAGTGGGTCCCTTCCGTGCCAGCTGGGCAGCGGGGCGTAGCTGACTCGTGTGCTCCTCTCCAGTTCCTTCACGACCTGGTCCCGCCAACCCCCGCCACCGAGCCGACGACACTCCTTCTCACCCTGGAGGACTGTCTGACATCGCTCGCAAGCGCCTCGAGGAGCACCGCGCGAAGAAGGTCCGACCCGAAGGCGCCGTCGACTCGCGCTACGCTCGAGATCAGGATGAGGGCGGCAAGCGAGCGATGGACGACTTCCGCCAGCGTTTGAACAAGAACGAGAGCGGTGGGATGCGCCGAGGGAGGAAGGATTGGGACGAGGAGGGGAGATCAAGGGACGAGGGGAGGTCGAGGGACAATGGCTGGAACAGGGGTGGAGGGCGTGAGGAGGGTAGGATGGGAGGGAACGATCACCGGGATCGAGACGACCGGACGACGCCACGAGCACGCATCCCCGACACTCCTTCCTCCTCCGACCCCACCGCCCAGCGCATCAAGAACCAGTCCTGGGACTCGACGCCGGCATCTTCGCGCGGAGGACCAGCTCCCCCTCGACCGCATTCGTGGGACTCGACTCCGCGCTCGGTACGAGGGACGCCTAGGTCGGAGCGAGGAGGAGGAGAGTGGGATACGCCGGCGAGGAGGGTGCCTTCGGGCTACGGCGACGAGAGCCCTGGACCACTTCCGCCGCCCTCGTCGGGCCTCGACGAGAAGGAGTGGGAGGAGGAGCAGACGAAGCTGGATCGCGAGTGGTATAACCTGGACGAGGCGGGAGGAGGCGAGGTCGACGGGGAGTTTGGAGGGTACGACGATTTCGATCGCGAGAAGGAGGAGGAGCTGGTGCGGCGTGCGTCGGGAGGAGCTGGACCCAAGAAGCGCGTCACGGCGAGGCAGGCGGCGTTCAATGCCGACAACGAGCTTTGGGAGGACAACCGAGTCGCCCAGTCCGGCGTCACGGGCCAGCGGAGGGTCCTCGACTTTGACTCGCTCGACGACGACGAGGAGAGCCGAGTTCATCTCCTCGTGCACGACCTCAAGCCCCCCTTCCTCGACGGACGCCTTACATTCACCAAGCAGCTCGATCCCATCAACCCGATCAAGGACCCGACGAGCGATTTGGCAGTATTTGCGAAGAAGGGCAGTTTGCTAGTGACGGAGCGGAGGGCGCAGAAGGAGAGGGAGAAGGTGCGATTCGGTTTCTTGTGCGATTTGCGATCACGAAGCTCACTGACGCTTCTTTCTCCCAGGCTGCTGCGAAGGTCGCTCAACTCGCTGGAACGACGCTCGGTAACCTCACTGGAGTCAAGGAAGCGAGCCCCGAGCCCGAACGTGAGTTTCGACTGGTCCTCAAGCTGCGGTCCTGCGCTAACTCTGTCGACGCAGCTCCAACTCCTCAGCGGAAGGGCAAGGGTCCTCAGAAGAGCGAGGACGACGCGGATCGAGATCACAAGAACACCGACTCCCAGTTCGCCTCGCACCTCAAGGCGTCGACTGGAGCCAGCAACTTCTCGCGTACCAAGTCTCTCAAGCAGCAGCGACAGTACCTCCCTGCGTTCGCATCTCGCGAAGCTCTTCTCAAGGTCATTCGGGAGAACCAAGGTGTGTTCGAACGTCCCCCAGCTGCTCGACGCTTGCTGACCACCACTTTCGCAGTCGTCATTTGCGTCGGCGAGACTGGATCGGGAAAGACGACTCAGCTCACGCAGTTCTTGCACGAGGAGGGTTACAGCCAGTACGGGATCATCGGCTGCACTCAGCCTCGTCGTGTCGCCGCCATGAGTGTCGCAAAGCGAGTTAGCGAGGAGATGGAGGTGAGTTCCGGCCTGCAGTGATCGGCGACGAGTGGTGCTGATTCTTTGTTCCGCGCAGGTCGAGCTGGGAGCGGAAGTCGGATACGTTATTCGGTTCGAGGACTGCACGTCGGACAAGACGGTGATCAAGTGTGCGTGCTTCCCACCGGCTTCTCAGGCCGAACGATTTGCTGACGCGCTGTTCGCAGACATGACCGACGGTGTTCTCCTTCGAGAGTCTCTCAACGAGGGGGATTTGGATCGCTACAGCGTCGTCATTCTCGACGAAGCTCACGAGCGATCTCTCAACACCGACATTCTCATGGGACTTCTTCGCAAGAGTGCGTCCGTTCCTCTTCCTCTCGTTCGGCTTGTGCTGAACTTGCTGTCTTCCGCAGTTCTCTCTCGCCGTCGCGACCTCAAGCTTATCGTCACCTCTGCCACCATGAACGCCGAGAAGGTGAGCATCCACGTCGGCACGCTCGAATCCCCGCTCACGTCCTTTCCTCCAGTTCGCCAAGTTCTACGACGACGCTCCTTGCTTCACGATCCCCGGTCGAACCTTCCCCGTCGACGTCCTCTTCAGCAAGACGCCCTGCGAGGACTACGTCGACAGCGCCGTCAAGCAGGCTCTCCAGATCCACATCTCGCACCCGCCAGGCGACATCCTCATCTTCATGACGGGTCAGGAGGATATCGAAGTCACTTGCGCCGTCATCAGTGGTGCGTGAAGCTCGCGCCGTCTTCTTCCTCGCTGGGGACTGATCCCGTTTTCTTGCGCAGAACGACTCGCTCAAGTCGAGGATACGGCCGAGCTGGCTGTGCTGCCCATCTACTCCCAGATGCCGGCGGATCTCCAGGCCAAGATCTTCGAAGCCACTGCCGACGGACGCAGGAAGTGCATCGTCGCGACCAACATCGCCGAGACGTCTCTCACTGGTACGTTCCTCCCCCTCGGGCTTGGAGAACCGAGCTGACTCTCGCCGTTCACCGCAGTCGACGGAATCATGTACGTTATCGACGCAGGGTACAGCAAGCTCAAGGTCTACAACCCTCGCATGGGAATGGACTCGCTCCAGATCACGCCGATCAGTCAGGCGAACGCCAACCAGCGATCTGGTCGTGCTGGACGTACGGGAGCAGGGTTTGTCGCCGTTCGTACTCTTTTTCGAACGTCGAGCTGACCTTGCGCGCGCACGCAGAGCCGCCTACCGCCTCTACACCGAGATGGCGTTCCGAGACGAGATGTTTGTCAACACGATCCCCGAGATCCAGCGTACGAACCTCGCCAACACGGTTCTCCTCCTCAAGTCGCTCGGCGTCAAGGATCTCCTCGAGTTTGACTTTATGGATCCTCCTCCCCAGGTCCGTTTCCTTCTCCCTTTCTCTCGCGCGTACTGACGCCTGGACTTGGGTAGGAAAACATCCTCAACTCGATGTACCAGCTCTGGGTCCTCGGCGCGCTCGACAACACTGGAGAACTCACTTCGCTCGGCCGCAAGATGGCCAACTTCCCTATGGACCCGGCCCTCGCCAAGATGCTCATCATTTCGGTCGACCGCAAGTGCTCCGCCGAGGTCCTCACGATCGTTTCGATGCTCTCGGTTCCGAGCGTCTTTTATCGCCCCAAGGAGCGCTTGGAGGAGAGCGATGCGGCGAGGGAGAAGTTCTTTGTGCCGGAGAGCGACCACCTTACGTTGTTGCACGTGTACACTCAGTGGAAGAGTGCTGGGTGCGTGTCCTTTCCGCAGTGGATCTTTCTGGGGCCGTTCGCTGATTGATTCGGGGGGACGCAGGTACCGAGACGATTGGGCGACGAAACACTTTCTTCATCCGAAGACGCTTCGCAAGGCGCGCGAGGTTCGGACGCAGTTGCTCGATATCATGAAGCACCAGCGGCTCGACATCGTTCCTTGCGGTACGGACTGGGACGTCATCAGGTGCGTTTCTTTGGTCTGCGGTGACTGGGCTGCGCTGATGATCTTGTCGACGACTTTGCAGGAAGACGATTTGCGCGGCGTACTTTCACCAGGCGGCTCGAGTCAAGGGAATCGGAGAGTACCAGCACTGTCGGACGGGAGGTACGTCGCTTTCGCTTCCGCTCTTCACTGCTGCGCTGACCTCGCTCCTCGTTCAGTACCGATGAACTTGCATCCGACTTCGGCGCTGTACGGCTTGGGCTTCCTCCCCGACTTTACCGTCTACCACGAGGTGCGTCCTCCCCCTTCCCTACCCCACACCACCGCTAATTTCTCTCCTCGCAGCTCGTCCTCACCTCGAAAGAGTACATGAGCACCGTCACCTCCGTCGACCCTCACTGGCTCGCCGAAGAGGGCAACAAGTTTTACTCTATCCGAGAGCAAAACTTCTCTGAACGGGACCGCCGCGCGAGGGACAAGGCGTTCTTGACCGAGTCGAACAACGAGATGCAGCTCAAGGAGGAGTTTGCCAAGGCGCAGGCGGACAAGGAGGAGAGGAATAGGGCCGTCAGGAGTGTGGCGAGTACGCCGAGGGTGATTGGAGTTGGGACGCCGTTTTCGAAGAATAGGACGCCGAGGAGGGTTGGGCTGTAGTGCTGTAAGACGGTTTGGAGTTGAGTCGGGGAGAATAAACGAGTTCGGTAGCGAGAAATTGTAAAAGATTCGACTTTGATTTGATTTGTGAAATTTGGTTGACTTTGGACTACTTGCCTTCATTAGTGACTTGGACTCCTCCAAGTCAACGTCTTTGCCTGTAACTCTCTCTCTCTCTGTAGCTCTCAAGGCTCTCACTCGACTCTCAAACACTTCTCCTCGAGTCAAGTCGCCAGCTCCACCTCCGCCACTCCCTCTCCCCTCTCCAGCCCAGCGCTCCACACCAACACCACCCCCATCCCCCTCGACAACCCTACATCCTCCGCCTGAACGCCGACGCCACCATGAGCGAGCTCGAGAAGCTCGAGGTTCTCTCCCTCGTCAACTCCATCACCCAGGAGCTCGTCAACCACACCGTTCGTCCCTCCTTGCTTGCCCTCTTCCAAGTCACGACCTCCCACTAACGCCACAATGCAACTAGGGACTAGCCGACTCGACCCTCGCCGAATTCCTCATCCACCTCCACGGCGAAGCCACCTCTCCCGCCGACTTTAAAGCGAAATGCGCCCAAGTCGGAGCCGACTTCCCCGACTCGTTCCTCGCCTCTGTCGACCGCCTGGTCCTGAGCATGCATCCCAAGTACAAGAAGAAGAAGGTCAAGGGGAAGAAGGGAGCCAAGGCGGGTACGAGCAAGGCGGTCGAGGGGGAGGTGCTGGACGAGGATCGGAAGCGGCAGATGCGCTTGTTCCCTGGGCTTGCGATGCCGGATAGCGAGTGGCAGCCGAGCTACAAGCAGGATGACAAGGGGGAGAAGAAAGAGAAGGTCCCTGGGATGGACCTGGGCGTGGACGACTTGATGGCCGAGCTCGAGGGAGTCAAGAAGCGCGTTGCGAATGGCGAGGTCGAGTACGATGATCGGGATCCCAAGCGGAGGAGGGATGGGCGGAGCGCGTCGCCGGGGAGGAGGAGAGGGAGGAGTCCGGATTATCAGCGAGGGGGAGAGGGGCGGGATGGAGATCGAGGCAGGGATGCAGGGTACGGACGACCGGTGGGAGGGAGGGTCGGACCCAAGCGCGTCGACGACAAGCCCGTCATCTACAAGGTCTACCCCGGCAAGGTCGCAGGGATCAAGGACTTTGGAGCATTCGTCACGCTCGAGGGAGTCGCTGGTCGCGCAGAAGGTGCGTTCTCTCCTCCCTCCTTTGTCGCCCTCGTACTGACGCGATTCGCACAGGAATGGTCCACATCGGCTCGATCGGCACCGGTCGCATCTCCCATCCCTCCGACCTCCTCACTCGCGGTCAATCCGTCTTCGTCAAGGTCATGAGCACCGCCGGCGGTCGTCTCTCGCTCTCGATGCGCGACGCGGATCAGAAGACTGGCGCCGACCTCTCGCCTCATCTGCGCGTCAAGTCGGAGGAGGAGATGCAGGAGGAGAGTCGGCAGATGGCGGAGCGAGCAGCGAGCGGGAGCAACGGCATCTCGCTTCGCAAGACATTCGCGGACGACAACAAGACGAGCTCGGCGCGGCGGATGACCTCTCCCGAGCGATGGGAGATCAAGCAGATGATTGCTTCCGGCGCCGCCTCTGCCGCCGACTACCCTGGGCTCGACGAGGACTTTCTCTCCAACCCCGACGGGAACGGTTTCGGGAGCTACAACGCCGGAGCCGAAGCGGACGAGGAGCTCGATATCGAGATCAACGACGCCGAAGCCCCCTTCCTCGCCGGCCAGACGAAGCGCGCCCTCGAACTCTCCCCCGTCAAGATCGTCAAAGCTCCCGACGGCGGCCTCAACCGCGCTGCGCTCGCCGGCGCCTCGCTCGCCAAGGAGCGTAGGGAGCTCAAGGCGCAGGAAGCGGTCGAGCAGGCGGATTCCGAGACGAGGGACCTCAATACCCCCTGGCTCGATCCGATGACGCAGAGCCACGAGCGGACGTTCGCGGCGGATGCGAGGGGAGTCGCGGCGGGGGAGAAGGCTAAGGACGTCCCCGCGTGGAAGAAGGAGACGTTCAACCAGGCGACGACGTTTGGCAAGATTACGAGCTTGAGCATTCAGGATCAGCGCAAGAGCTTGCCCATCTTCAAGTTTCGCGAGCAGCTTATCGAGGCTTTCAAGACGGTGCGTTTTTTTCTCGTGCGGATTCGTGCGATGGAACGGGGGCTGATTTCGTCTCTCGCTGTAGAACCAAGTCCTCGTCGTCGTCGGAGATACGGGATCGGGCAAGACGACGCAGATGACCCAGTATCTCGCCGAAGCCGGGTTCGCCGACAAGCTCAAGATCGGCTGCACGCAACCTCGTCGAGTGGCCGCCATGTCGGTCGCCAAGCGCGTCGCCGAGGAGGTCGGCTGTCGACTGGGCCAGGAGGTCGGCTACACGATTCGATTCGAGGATTGTACGAGTCCCGAGACCAAGATCAAGTACATGACGGATGGAATGCTCCAGCGCGAGTGCTTGGTCGATCCCGACATGACGCAGTACAGCGTTCTCATGCTCGACGAGGCGCACGAGCGGACGATCGCGACCGACGTGCTGTTTGGATTGCTCAAGAGTGCGTTCGCACGTTCTCCTTTGCTCGGACGCGTGCTGACGCTCTCGCTGCAGAGTCCCTCAAGCGTCGACCCGACCTCAAGCTCATCGTCACCTCCGCCACTCTCGACGCCGAGAAGTTCTCCGAGTACTTCTTCTCGTGCCCCATCTTCACCATCCCCGGACGAACGTACCCCGTCGAGGTCCTCTACACCAAGGAACCCGAATCCGACTACCTCGACGCCTCCCTCATCACCGTCATGCAGATCCACCTCTCGGAACCCCCAGGCGACATCCTCCTCTTCCTCACGGGACAAGAAGAGATCGACACGTCGTGCGAGATCCTCTACGAGCGCATGAAGTCCCTCGGTCCCAACGTTCCCGACCTCCTCATCCTCCCCATCTACTCGGCCCTTCCCTCCGAGATGCAGTCCAAGATCTTCGACCCCGCACCCCCCGGAGCCCGCAAGGTCATCATCGCGACCAACATCGCCGAAACGTCGCTCACGATCGACGGAATCTACTACGTCGTCGACCCCGGGTTCGTCAAGCAGAACGCCTACGACCCGCGATTGGGGATGGACTCGCTCATCGTTACCCCGATTTCGCAAGCTCAGGCGAGGCAGCGGTCAGGACGAGCGGGGAGGACGGGTCCGGGCAAGTGCTACCGCCTCTACACCGAGGCGGCGTACAGGAACGAGATGCTCCCCAACCCGATTCCCGATATCCAGAGGCAGAACCTCGCGTCGACCATCTTGGCCCTCAAGGCGATGGGGATCAACGACCTCCTCAACTTCAACTTTATGGACCCGCCGCCGCAGCAGACGATGATCACCGCGCTCGAGAACTTGTATGCGCTTTCGGCGCTCGACGAGGAAGGTCTTCTCACCCGACGTGAGTCCCCTCTCCCTCTTCTCTTCGTTCTCCCCGCGCACGATTACTGACGCTCGCTTTCGTAGTGGGACGCAAGATGGCCGACCTCCCCATCGAACCTCCTCTCGCCAAGATGCTCATCGCTTCCGTCGACCTCGAATGCTCGGAGGAGATCCTCACCATCGTCGCCATGCTCTCGATCGGAGGAAGCATCTTCTACCGCCCAAAGGAGAAACAGGCGCAGGCCGACGCGAAGAAGGCCAAGTTCCATCAACCCGAGGGGGATCACCTTACGCTTTTGACCGTGTACAATGGTTGGGCGGCGAGCAAGTTTAGGTGAGTTTTTTGGGGCGCTGCGAGGAGGGTGGGAGAAGGGAGCTCATGGGCTTTGGCTGGCAGTAACCCTTGGTGCTCGGAGAACTTTATCCAAGGTCGAGGTCTACGGCGAGCGCAGGATGTGCGGAAGCAGCTTCTCGGCATCATGGATCGGTGCGTTCCTTTCGCGCGTCTCTTTTGGGGAGCAGGAGCTGACGTTCGTGCAGGTACAAGCTCGACATCGTCTCGTGCGGCAAGAATTACAACCGAGTCCGTCGAGCGATTTGCAGTGGTTACTTCCGGCACGCGGCGAAGAAGGATCCTCAAGAGGGCTACAAGACGCTCGTCGAGGGGTGCGTTCTCTTTCTCGCACGTCCTTTTCGCTCGCTCGGCTGCTGATTCTTGCTGCGCAGAACTCCCGTCTTCCTCCACCCTTCTTCGGCACTCTTCAACCGCGCTCCCGAGTGGTGTGTCTACCACGAGGTACGTCCTTTCTCACTCGAATCGCCTCGAAGCTCTCCTGACGTCAACTCGCACAGCTCATCCTCACGAGTCGCGAGTACATGCGCGAAGTCTCGGCCGTCGAACCCAAGTGGCTCGTAGAAGTCGCTCCGTCCTTCTTCAAGATCGCCGACCAGAACACCATCTCGAAGCGCAAGAAGCAGGAGAAGATCGCACCGCTCTTCGACAAGGTACGTCTTTTCGTCTTTCGCTTTTCGTTTGGGCAGGGATTGGACGCTGATGCTTGGGTGTTTGTTTTGCAGTTTGCTGTGACGCAGGATGATTGGAGGTTGAGTAAGATGAAGAGGGCGTCGAGGAGCTCGCAGACTTTCTAGGGCGTCGAGGGAGGAGATTGGGAGCAGAGAGGGACTTTGGGGGATTGCAAGTATTGCTGTATTCTGCGTGTGGCTCCCTTCTTGAATTCCGTCGTTCCCGAGAGCTGCAGTTGCGCTCCTCTCTGGAGAGCTGAGAGTTAGCGAGGAGGAGATCGAGGACAAGGTCCACGCTGACCTCGGCGAAGTCGACGGCGCGTCGACGTTTGCTTGTCTTCCTCCCGCTCTCACGTCGTCACGCCGCCTTCAAAGACCTCTTCAGAGACCAGCTTCTTCCAGTTTCGTCCACTGCTCCGTTCCTGGCGACTCGCTCCCGCCCCTGCTGCGCGCTCGACAACCAGGGCTCACCCTGGTCAGCAGCCTCCACCCCCGTAAGTCCCTGCTTTACTGCTTGTCTAGCAGCCGTATCACTGACCCTGCTTCGCTACAGGACTCCCAACGTCCCAAAAACCGCGCGATGTACCACCTCCCTCCACTGTCGGCGGAGCAGTTCTATTCACCAAAGTGTCCCGAGGTGAGGCTGCTCCCCTTGGCTTGCGCGCTCCCAGCTGTTGGCTGACGACGTTGACCTTCTGTCTTCTAGGACGATTGTCTCCGCGACCCGCGACTCGCCCTTCGACCCAACCCTCCCGACGCGGACGCTCCTCTGCCCTCCCTTCCTCCTGAAATCATCGACATGATCTTCCGCCAGGTCGTCGAGGAAGCTCGAGTCTTTAACGACGATACAGATTGGAACGGCGCGGAGGCCAGGGAGCGGCTCGAGCTGCTGTGCCTCGTCTCAAAGGCGACGCTGGGAGCGGCCCGCGAAGCCCTGTACAGCACGCAGAAAGTGGAATTTACACTCGAGGATGGATCCACGTGGGGGAAACGGGATGTCCAATTCGTCGATATGCTGGAGGAAATGGACGAACTCGACCTCGCCACGACCGTCCTCGACTTTAACCCTATCTTTCGTCGGGTTGAACGCTACCTCCGCTTGGGCGCCCTCATCCACACCCTCGATGTGGACTGCGACATTTGTAACACGCTCGACGAGTACTTCGAGCCTGCAGCACGATGCTTCGCAAGGCTCGTCGAGGCTTGCCCCAACCTCGAGCGCGTCACTTTTCGCAAAGGATGCTCATCGTTGGAGCTGGATCGACTTCTCCAGGCGATTGGCAGCTCGGGAGTCCAGCTGAGGTCCCTCGCGATCGAGGACGTCGCCTGCGACGCGGAACAGCTCGAAGCCGTCCTCCTCGCGCAGACGAAGCTGGAGGGACTCGACATCGCGGTTCCGAACCTCTTTCGGCAGAGGCCGTTTACTACGCCTTTACGATCGCTCAAGCTTGGCCGCTACGACCACGCGCCTGACGTCGAATTGGCGAACTTCGCACGAGCGTCTCGGGACACCCTCCTCCATCTCCATATCCCTTCTTCGCCTTCCATCCCATCGACCTCTCCCCCTACACCTTCCTCACTTCCCTCTACCTCGACTTCGCCTACAACGGGTACCCCAACCCGATCGACATGGACCACATTGACGAAGTCACGACCCTCTTTCGCCTGGCTCCCCCTACCCTCACCTCCCTCTCCCTTCGCCGCCGACATCCTCAACCCTTCGAGGGAGAGATGATCACCTTCCCCGTATTCCAGGTCTTCGCGATCCTCACCGTCCTACCCTCGACCCTCACCTTCCTCGACCTCGTCGACTTCCATCCCTCCCCCTCTCATCTCGCCGCCTTCCTCAAAGCCGCGGTTTGCCCCCTTCTTAGACGCGTTCGGTACAACGTCGGTCCGATACCGGAGAACGAGGATCGCTACCGGGATTTTTTGGGTGGTGGGAGCGAGAGAGGCGGCGCTGGAGCGAGGTGGAGACGATGGGGATCTACAAATTCTGTTTGGAGCTGGGGATTGAGGCCGAGCCGCGGTGGGAGCGGAGGAGCAGCGTAGTGGACGAGTAGGGAGCGGGAATGGAGCAGGAACGTTTGGAGCAGAGAGCGGGCCGATCCAGTTCGAACGAGTTCTTTGCACGTCTAGAGACGACCCTTGACCTCCTCGAGGTACTTCTTGAGCTCGCCCATATCGGCAGGCTTGGTGGGCCACCCGATCACAAGTCCCTCCTCGTCCGAGATACTGGGCTTGGGGATCACTGGCGGAAGGGAAGGAGTCAGCGACACGAGGCGAGCGTGCGGAGGGAGAGGACGAACTGTGGAAGTGGACGTGCTGCGAGAAGAGGTGGGGTCAGCTCGGAGCTGTGAGGGTGAAAGGAGAGAGAACGCACGTCGACCTGCTGATGAGCGTTCCTGCCGTTGTTCTGGGAGAGAGAGAGGTCCATCAGCGAGGTGTCCTCAAACCGGCTTGTCTGCGCAGCCACCAAGATGCCTAGCACGTCGCGACTCGTGGTATAAGCTCCTTTCCATCCAGCAGCATCCTCGATCTTCTCCCAAGGCACGGCGCGCTCCTGCCTGCTCCCCCACCTCCCCTCCGCCGAACCCGAACCCCCCACAGCTCCATCACGAGGCCGCTGGCTCACCTGTAGCACGTTGTAGTCCACAGCTCCCACCGCCACAGCAAGCTTCTTCACGATGGGTAGAAGCTCGACGAGGTCGGCATCAGGGATGTCGTGGAGCTTGGCGCCATGGTCTGAGCTCGAGAATCAGCGTACCGCTCGCACGAGAGGCTGGGAGAGGACGCACACTTGGGGATTACGAGAGCGTGTCCTTGGGCGATAGGTCCGATATCAAAGAAGGCGAACCTGGGCCAAGGAGTCAGCGAGGGACGAAGAGCAAGTGACCCCCGCAATCGGCTCACGTCTTGTCCGTCTCGATGAGCTTGAACGAGGGGATCTTGCCGCCTGGTGGTGGTAACGGTGTCAGCGCTCCTCCTGCCAGACTCCCAGGGCTCTCCTCACTGATGATCTTGCAGAAGACGCAGTCGGCGTCGACCTTGTAATCCGGGGTGGAGGGGGTCGTCATCTGAGGTTTGGGAGGTGTGAGGGCGGCGGGAGTGCTGGAGAAGTGGCGCGCGAGGTTGCTGATACGGCGGAGAGAGGACAGTTTGGAGGAGCTGCTGGTCGACGTGGAGGGAGGAGAGAAAGCTGCGTCGAGCGCGTTGTTGCTCCTCCTTCTCCTCCTCCTCGCCCTCCCCAACTGCTTCAGACAGGATTCGGAATGCTCTCTTTCTCCCCTGCTCGGCTGGGCTGTCCCAGCGCCCGAGCATCGCTGGAGAGAGCTTTCTCAACGCTTCCCCCGACCCTCTCTCCGTCTCCGCCGACGCGCGACGAAGCGGATTGCGATTGCCGGAGCAGGGACTGGTGGGATCGGAGCTCTCTTGGTACTGCTTTCCTTTCATCTGGAAGCGAGGAGAGGGTGGAAAACCGACGTGTTTGAGCAGTCTGGTGAGCTTCCTCTCCCTGCGACCCTCTGGCAGCCTGCTCACCCCTGGCGCAGGCTACCTGATCCGGCCGATCGTCGTACACCGCATTGCGGACGAGAGGCTGCTCCTCTCAAAGGAGACGATGCGGAACGAGCTCGCGGAGAAGCAGGAGCAGCTTCGCAAGAGCGTTTACGAGCCTTTCGAGATTCGACGGTACGCTCTCTTGCTTTCCAGACGCAGAACCCTCACTAACAGCTTTGCTTCGCAGTCGTTTCGTCGCTCCTGGCGCTGCCGAGTCCTACCAAAACAACCTCATCGCTCTCCTCCGCACGAGATCGACTTTCGCCCTCCCACCTTTCTTGAAGGATCCGACGAGGCCGTACGTCGAGCCTTGGAGAAGGATCGGTCGATCGAGGGCGATGCTGCTCAAGAAAGCTTGGATGCGCGCGGAGGAGAAAGGGGTTGCGGAGAGTTTCGTGGAGGGGGTGTCGAGCGAGGAGTGGGGGCTGGTGCGATGAAGAAGTTGGAGGAGTGGGAGAAGAGGGAGCAGGGCAAGGACATTAGGGGGCTGGGTATTGAGTAGACAGGTGTCGAGAATGAAGGAGCAGGTTGAGCACAGCGAGCGAGGTGGGTTACTTCGTATTTATTGAACCGCTCCTCTGCTCCAAGCCCTGCTCAGCCAGCTCTGCCCTTCGGGTGCTACAAGTCCTCCATGATCCACAATCTCGCCCCACAGCGTATCCAACAAGTTAAGAATCACAATCGTCCTCTCGAAATTGACCTGCAAAAACGCACATCAGCACCTCATCCCTCCTGTGTATCTCGTTCTCGCTCACCTGGTAACTATAATGCGTCCCATCAAAGCTCGAAGCCTGCACCCCTCATCAGCGTCCATCCCTCCGAAAGCGAGGCAAGAGGACTCACCCCCTCTGTAACGCCATACCACTCCAAACTCCTCCACGCCCCCTCCCAGACCTCCCCCTCGCTCTCCTCCTCGAACACCTCCTTCATCGCCTTGTTGTACTTTTGTACAATCTCGGGTCCCTGAGCCTCGAGCCACGCCACAGGCTTGTTCGGTCCTGGAGCCATGTAGCCCGACCAGAGAGCGAGAGGACGAGGGATCGAGTCGTTCGTGCCCGTGATCCAGGGCTTGACGTGGTACTTTCGAGGCTGCTCGGCTTCGAAGTCTGCGCCGTGGAAGAGGGATCGTTAGCGGTGGAGCGAGGGGAGCGAGGGAAGCACGAACGGTAGTGGATCCCGTGTGCGGAGATGTATACTGGCGAGTACTGCTGTCGTTCTTCAGGCAACGACGTAGTAAAGTTCGTGTACTGCCCCGCAGTCTTGTTGGACGGCGTCCAGTCTCCCTCCGCCATCGTCTCGAACGTCCACCTGCTCACAGCCGTCAGCTCGTCGTCTCCAACCCCCCGCAAGAAGATGACCAACGCACGTCTGCTCGTACTTGACGTAAGGCATTGACTCGCAGACCATCTTTGGCAGGTCGGCGCTGTCAAAGTACGAGTAGAAACGGCAAAAGGGCCCGTTGGAGAAGGCGTTCTCCGAGAGGCATTCCGACTTGTGGTCCCAGTGAACGTCGAGCGAGTCAGAGAGGAAGAAGAGGAAGGTTTGGGCGAGGTGGCGCATGAGGGAGTCGCCGCGGAGGAAGATCTGGGAGGGAGGATTGGGGGTTAGCGAGGGAGGGAGAGAGCGAGGGATGAGGACGTACTCCGCCAAAGGAGGAGATGAGGTCGCAGGCTTCTGCGGGGGTGAAGATGTGCGGTGGTGGACAGTTGGGCACTGCGAGTTTGTGTTAGCGGTGGGAGGGAGAGAGGTGGAGCGAACGCACGATCGTAGGAGAACTCAAAGTCGCTGAGATCGAACTCCGCACTCAGCTCTTTAGCAAACTTGGTCCTGGAAGCCCCATCCTCCCTGATCCTCGCACTCTCCAAGCTCGCCAGCAGCTGAGTCGAGTTGCACCCTCGACCATGATACAGCCCGCTCGTCGTTCTCGGTCCAACCCTCGTCGGTGGCGGTATTCTTGGCGGTATTAAGGAGTTCGATGAGAGGGCGAAGAGGATGAAGAGGAGGAGGAGAGCAAGGACGAGGACAGCGCGGCGGGAGAGAGCGTAGCGTGAGGTGGGGACTGGCACCTGTTGCTGCTCTCAATCAGCTCCTGCACGAACAAAGGGGTCCCAGCTGCGTACCCGTAACGAGTGAAGCATCTCCTGCTCCTCGTCGTCCTCATCGCTGCTCTCTTCCGACGTCCGAAACCTCCTCCCGCTCGCCTCCCCAGGCGGGAACGAGTGGTCCTCCTTCCGCTGCTGCCCGCAAGAACTCCTCGGTCAGCTCCACTCTGTCCTCCTGCCAAGAGGGACGCACGCGTGCCTCCTCCCCTCGGTGTTCCTGCCCCACGTCCTCCTCCTCCCCCACCAGCGCGTAGCCACGCGCGTCACCTCCTCCCTTCTCGTTCCACTCGAGCGGCATGTTGTTCTTCTCCGCTTCGTCCACAGGTGGTGCTTCGAAAGCGGCAAGGGCGTCGAGAAGCCTTCGAGATGGGGCGACGAACAAGGGAGGGATGTACGACCGAACGCGCATCGCGCAGCGTGTTTTTTCCTTGAGGAAAGCAAGACCTTGAGGGCGAGCAAATGGATTCAATCCTGAGAGCAATCAGTGCTCTCTCCCGTTTCTAAGTCCCCGTCCAAGCGATCGAGACAGAGTGCAAGGTTTGCCCTGTTGCGGACTGGCCTGGGCGCGAAGAGCAACGAAAGGAAGGTGAGTTCCGCCTGCTTGGACGCCGACGAAGCCCGAGGAGAACGTGTGCCTGGCTCCGCCTTGTTGGGAAAGAGTTGCACGTCCGCGAGGAGCAGGAGCGAGGGAGAAGGATCCAGCAGCCTCCGAAGGTCGACCGCGAGGTCGCTCGGAGCGAGGCGCCTTCCTTGATGGAGCCCACGCCAGTCAGACGCTCAGATCTGAGTCATTGATTTGTACAAAGCAGATCGGAGGCAGGAGGAGCAGGCAGGAGGAGATCAGCACAGGCGACGGGCGGCGCGATACTGGAGGGGCGCAGCTGGTGCAGCAGCAGATGAGAGGAACCACACGATCTTGAGCCTGGAGATACCCAGTACTGGGCAAACAAGGCGAGGAGCGAAGCAGGAGAAGCTCGAGAAAGAATCGAGGAAGGATCTGGAGCAGCAAGTAGATTCGGAGGTCCGACGCAGTTCAGCCTCTGCTCCCAGCTCGACAACCGTCGATATCGTGCCCCCAGCGAGCTAATTCCCTTCTCCACTCTCTACCAACATCGCAGATCCCTTCTCCTTCTCCTTCGCCTTGCGCCTGACCGCCCTCGGAACCATCGCAATCTTCGCCTGCCCCATGCTCCGCACCAGCTCATCCATCGGAACCTCCTCCATTCTCATTCCCATTCTCTCCCCCGTCTCGGCTCTCACCGAACCCCTCGCCTCCTCCCTCCCCACCCCTCTCCCAAGCCCCTCCACCTCGGGACTCGCGCTCTTCCCACTCCCTCCACTCCCACTCGCGCTCCCCCGGTCCTTCCATTCCCTCCGTACCATTCCTCCTCCCTTGCGCAGTACGTCATCGACCCCCCAGCGCGTGACGGCAAAGAAGTACTCCTTGGGGAAGCCATGCTTGTCGATCAGGTGCAGTCGACGTTTCTTGGGGTCGAGGAAGTGAGAGCCGCACGAAGGGTGAAGGCAAGCGAACTGCACAGCGCATCAGCTCCCTCCCACCCATTCCCCAAGAGAGAGAGAACGCACAATCTTCTCCCCGCGCTCCCTCCGAACCCTCGCCAGTGGATCATGGCACTCTACGAAATGCAGTCCCAACAGCCTCTCATCCGGAAACACCCTCCCGCACTCCTCCTCCCTTTCTTTCCCTTTCGTACGGCCCTCCTCGAGGTCGAGGTAGCTCGGAGTGGCTCGGCAGACGAAAGCGTGGTACGTGTGCCAGTGCGCTTCGTGGAGGGCCGAGGTGGGGAAGGTCGAGGGAGTTGTGGAGCAGCTTGGAGGGAGGGTGCAGGTGAAGAGGGAGCTGGGGCGGGTGTTAGCGGGTGAGGGGTGGAGGGGAGGGGAGGAGCGTACGTTGGTGAGGAAGGGCGGAAGGCTTTTGAGGTGGGCGAGGACGGGCGGGAGTGGGTTGTCGAGCTGGAGCTGGAGGCTATTGAAGCACTCCGATGCCGTTTGGAAGCCAGTTTAGTTTGATCCAATCCAGAGGGAGGGAGAGAGGACAAGGAGAAACAGGCTCCACGTGACTTCTTGGGCTCGAAGTCGAGTTGAACTCTTCTCTCTACTTTGTACAACAACAGGACGATCTCGACAGACAGCAGTGGTGATGGCCAACAGAGTACTCGGTCGACCTTCTACTCTCGAGGCTTCTCTGAGCGGACTCGCTCTCGAAGACTCTCAAGACGTTCGTTCAACAAAGCCCAGTTCCTCAGCAACCATAGGAGGAGGCAAGGTAACGCCCACCCACTTCCCTGCCCTCCAAAGGCCTCACTAACACACAGAGCAGTACGCCCCGATCCGCTCCTCGACCACCAACCCCGTCCCGCTCTCTCACCGCGCTCCTTCCCTCAAGCTCGCCACCTCGACTCTTCAACCCTTCCCCCCTCGCTCCTCCACAGTCCCCAGCACCACCTCCGGCATCGGCAAAGTCCGTCTTGCCAACAACCCCGCCACCACCACCGCCCTCCCCTCCAAGTTCCAAGGCGCGCCCTCCGCTCACCGCCCTCCCCCTTCCTCCTTTTCGGCGACGCAGAACCGCCCGCCGACGAGTTCGACGAACTATGCCAACAAGATGGGACCGCAGCAGGTCAAGGCACCTGTGTTGCAGCTGGGCGTGCCTGGGGAGGTGGGGATTGGGACGTATGACGGGGGGTTCGAGAAGGACGCGGTGAGGGAGTTGGTGCAGGGTGAGGCTGCCGAGGTGCTCGCGATGGATAGCAGCAAGGATGCGTACGTCCCCTTTTTCCTGCCAGGAGTCGTCGGGAGGCAACGAGCTGATGGGGTTGTTGTTGTTGCGCAGGTACGCCGCTCGAACGTCCTCCTTCACCCTCTCCTCCTTTGAGATCGGTCGGCCGCTCGGGAAGGGCAAGTTTGGTCGAGTGTACATGGCGCGAACGAAGACGGAACCCAAGTTTATCCTCGCGCTCAAGTGCTTGCACAAGGAGGAGCTCGTCAAGGCCAAGGTCGAGAAGCAGCTCCGGCGCGAGATTGAGATCCAGAGTCACTTGGCGTGCGTTCTTCCCATTGTGTGAGGAAGCTGGTGGAGACTGATGCAGAGCGCAGGCACCCCAACATCCTCCGCCTGCATGGCTACTTCCACGATGAGAAGCGCATCTTCCTCATGCTCGAGTTCGCTGGCAAGGGAGAGCTCTACAAGCAGCTCCACAAGTTCCACCACTTTTCCGAGAAGCGTTCTTCGCGCGTACGTGCCCTCCCCTGCCTTCGTGTTCGACGAACGAGGCTAACGACGTCTCGCGCAGTACATCGCTCAAATGACCGACGCCCTCTCGTACCTCCACAAGAAGCACGTCATCCACCGCGATATCAAACCTGAGAATCTCCTCCTAGGTGTGAATGGCGAGCTCAAGATTGGCGATTTCGGCTGGAGCGTTCACGCGCCCGGAAACCGGTTCGTCCTTCCTTCGTTCATTCGCTGCGGGAGGCTGACGGACAGCGCAGACGAACGACGCTTTGCGGAACGCTGGATTACCTTCCTCCGGAGATGGTGGAGGGGAAGGAGCACTCGAAGGAGGTGGATTTGTGGGCGCTCGGAGTGTTGACGTACGAGTTCTTGGTGGGGAGCCCGCCGTTCGAGGATATGAACGGGTACAATGGTGCGCTCGCTCTCTCTTCTTTTCTCCTGATTCAGGCTAACGCGCGTCGACAGCTACGTACCGCCGGATTGCGAAGGTGGACCTCAAGATCCCCGAATCCGTCTCCCCCGAAGCGCGCGACTTGATTGTCAAGGTCCGTTCGATCCTTCTCCTCTTCGCCTGCTTCTGCTCACCAATTGGACGCAGCTCCTTCAACACGACCCTGCGCGCCGTCTTCCACTCGACAAGGTCGCTGTTCATCCGTGGATCACCAAGTATGTCAAGAAGGACTCCTCGGCTGGGACTGGACGGAGTACGACGAGTGGGGAGGGAAGGTGGTAGAGAGCATTGGAGAGTGTACAGCATCGTAATGGACTCTGCTATTGTCTTGTTCTCGTCGTCGTCGCCGTCGCTGCTGAGCTCCTCAAATCGAATCTCGACTCCGAGATTTTGGCTCTTTCTCCGCCATCGCTCTCCCAACTCGCAGATGTGGCCATTCACCTCCCCCGCCTCACCAGCAGCACCAGCACCAGCAGCAGAAGGCTGCCCCGTAGACCACAGCACCCGATCCGCCTGGCTCGCCGCCTCCACCTCTCCTTCCTCCCCCTCTCCTCCCTCTCCTCCCCCTTCCCAACCTCTCGCCACCCTCTCCCAAGACCGCGAAATCTCTTCCATCCCTCGCTGGCTCCCCTCAGCCCCTTCTACAACCCCCGAAGACCCTACCGCCTGTCCCGCCCGCTCCGCTCCCATTTCCTCCTCCTCCACCTCCCCCGCCACCGTTGCCCCCGAAACGGGCAAGACGGAGAACTGGGTCTACCCTTCCCCTTCTTCCTTCTATACCGCGCTGCAGAGGAAGAACAGGGAGCCGCAGGCCAAGGATATGCCCATCGTCGTTCCGATCCATAACGCCGTCAACGAGCGCGTGTGGGAGCAAGTGATGGAGTGGGAACGAGTCGACGGGGGCGCAGAGGGGAGTAAGCTCGTGAGCTTCGTCGGGAAACCAAAGGAGCTTAGTCCGCGCGCGAGGTGGAAAACTCTGGTCGGGTGAGTACTTCCTCTGAGATGGTGGCGGGTGGCGCTGATGAGGAGGCAGGTACTCGGCTCCGTTCGATAGGCACGATTGGACGGTCGATAGACCCGTCTTGGCCCCCGATGGGACTACGTCCTCGATGAGGATTCGCTACGTGATTGATTTCTATACGGGGCGACTACCAGCGATGCTCTCCCCTGATCGCCTCGCGGCAGCGGGAGTCGACGTGGGACCCGAAGATAACTTTAGGCCCAACTTGGCCTTCTTTTTGGATGTGAGGCCGGCGGTGGATGGGTGGGAGGGGGTGAGGATGAGGAGTGGGAGGGTGTGGAGGAGCTGGTTTGGGGGGAAGGAGGAGCGGAAGTAATGAGACGGAGATGAGGTGTGAGGAGCTTTGGAGGGGTGTCGAGTTCTGCTGGGGATGAGGAGAGGACTGCTCGCGATGTGGCTGCTCTCGAGTGCTGCTCTCGATTCTCGGCTCGCTCGATTGCTCAATTCTGTTCCCTACTTGGGCGACGGGCGTCTCTTGTTCCTCTTTCGCTAACTGCTCTTCATTCACCTCAAGACCTCGATACTGGAGGCTCGATCGGAGGAGGCGATTTTTCACCGAGGCGCGTCGAAGTTCACGCTCAGTCCTCCCTTCTTTTTCTCGTCGAGGCTCTTTTGCTCCTGATCCTGCACCTAATTCTGCTCCTACCTCTCCCTTACAGAATCGCTGCTGTACACTGAGCAGCTTCACCAGGCTCCTCCGCCACTCTCGTCCCAACAGCTTCTCGCATTGTGTTCCGCGTTTCGCCCCTCTCTGGAGCCTCAGAGCGTTTGGCACGGGGATCCCCATCAGGTCCACCTCCTCAGGTAAGCTTGCCGTCTCGGCACAAGTCAAGCTGACCGAGCTGCTTCCACAGGAATCGTCGAACCGCCTACGCGGACACCCCCACCCACGCGCAAGCTCGTCACACCCGCCGAAGCCTCTCACCTCCACGCTCTACGCCAGACGCTCGAGAGCTTCGAGTCCAAGTTCTGCTGCGGTGGAACTGTCGCGCTGGGTCCCGAGCCTCTGCGATTGTTCTACGTCGAGGCTGGCGGGAAGGCGAGGTGAGCTTCGCGGAGGTTGAGCTGGTTCGACTTGTGCTGATGGTGTTTTCTTGATCCTTTAGGGTTGTTGAACTGCCGGGCACGTCGTCGGATCTCAGAGAGCTGCACGAAGCCTCTGATCCTTCCCCTCACGGCCGCCACGGCGAGACCGTCCTCGATCCGACGTATCGTCTTGCTCGCGAGCTTAAGGTAACTCTCTTGCTGGAGTCACTCGTGCTCGCGCTGACTAGTTCTTGTCCGCAGCTCGGCACCTTTGCCACCACCTTCGATCCCCTCCATCCCAAGAGCCAAGTCCTCCAAGGCATCTCCAGCCTCACCACCGGCCCCAAGATCTCGCGCTCCGGTGCTCTCGACGACGTCGTTCGTGCAGCCAACGTGCAGCCAACGACGCTGTCGTTCGTCGCAACGCCGAGCTTCGTCGTAAGAACCCAGGCGCCGCCGCATTCTTCCCCGATCCGGAACCTCTCGCCGCTCCAGACACTGAGCCAGTGAGCTCCAGCGTCACTCTCCACCCTGCGACGTCGGGAGACATCTACGCTGACCTCTACAAGCTCAACTCGTACTCGGAAGGCGGGTTCTTCAAGGCTTATCGCGACACGCCCAAAGCGACGAATCACGTCGGAACCATCGTCGTCGGTCTCCCTTCGAACTACTCGGGCGGAGAGCTCGTCGTTCGCCACGCGGGGAACTAGCATATCTTTGACTGGGCGTCGACAGCAAAGGACGGCGTCGTCAATTGGGCATTCCTCTACTCGGACTGCGAGCACGAGATCCTCCCCATCACCTCCGGAACCCGCCTCTCCCTCTCCTACGACGTCTTCGCCTCTCCTACCGCCACTCCCTCGACAGCAGTAGAAAGCACCTCCTTCCCCTTCCACTCCCACCTCGCCGAACTCTTGCGACGAGCCGACTTCCTCCCCGAGGGCGGCAAGGTCGC
This sequence comes from Glaciozyma martinii, assembly GCA_025758715.1. Taxonomy (NCBI): domain Eukaryota; kingdom Fungi; phylum Basidiomycota; class Microbotryomycetes; order Kriegeriales; family Camptobasidiaceae; genus Glaciozyma; species Glaciozyma martinii. Next base: position 22,495 of record JANGFH010000327.1, on the reverse strand, counting down.
TTTCGCGCTCGAGCATGCGTATCCCCTCCCTACGAAGACGGAGGTCGATCAGTCGACGAGCGAACGGAACGATGAGTTCGTCAAGTCCTTGCCGGGTCGACTCAAGGGGTTCGACGCGATGCTTTACGCCGTCGGTCGCTCGCTGCACCTCGCTCCTCAGCTCAAGGCGCTGTACTGCGTTGACGCCTCGTCGATGGCGGAAGCGAGGGAAACGCACGCTTTGGAGGAGCACGAGAAGGAGGGTCTCAGCGAGGAGGACCAGGAAGACACTCTTTGGGAGCAGATTCACTGCGAGGTTTACGGCCCGCTCGTCGAGGACGACCACCTGCCTCAGGACGACTACGCGCCTCGGGTTCGTACTGGACGATTCGTGACGATTCAAGGCTTCAATACGCCGATTAGGAAGGACTTTTTGGACGAGTACTTCCTCTCTGGCGACACGTTCACTGGGGGAGGAGATCCGAACGGGGACGATCGGGACGAGTACGCTGTCTTGGTGCAAGATGCGAAGGCGACGCTCGAAGGCGACTTGATCTGGGCTCGAAGGCCAGCTGGGAGCGCTAGCTACGCCGGAGGACCTTGGACACAGACGTCTTCGTACCAGGCGTACGGGAACGAGGTGCGTCGTTTCCGGCTTTTCTTGCGTCGCTCCCTCGCTGATCGTTTCGTGCAGGCGACGAGTCGGTGGACGTACGGAGCTGTTGCACTCGTGCTTCACGTGCCGACGTTCGCTCAGCGATCGGCGAACAACGATGTCGAGGATTGAGCTGCAACGATGGACGCGTGCGAAGACGAGTTGCTCTCCTTTTCACCGCTCTCCGCGCCTTCTTCCTCTCGCTCGAACTCAAGCGAAAAAGCATTCAGGTTCCAGCCGACGTCGCTCCTACTTCCCTCCCTCAAACGGTCCCAACTCGACGTCCGTAATGCGCTTGAAGCTCCTCCTCGGTCCCATCCCCGCTCCCATTCCCTTCTTCGGGCTCCTAAGCATCTCCCCAATCTTATCCGCCCTCGGACTCTTCTCCCCAAACTCGGCCATCCTCACCTGCAGCGCCGCCGTCGTCCACCGCTTCGCCGAGTCCCAATCCGAATGGTAGGCGCACATGGCCGCCGCCTGGACGAGGAAGTCGTCCGAATCGGCGGCGTAGCCTTCCTCCTTGAAGACCCTCAAGGCCTTCCCAGCCAGCTCGATCTGCTTCTCCGCGGGCAAGTAGGGGATGGTGTCCCAAAGCCGCTTGAGCTCCCTTCTCCGCTCGTCGCTCGCCTTGACGCCTTTCGCGCCTAGCGAGCACGTCGCGCAACCGCAGACAAAGTGGCGAGCTGCCTCGATCGTCGCTCATCGCTCCGTCCTCGTCGAGCCATAGACGTTCCTCGCCGAGAGGTACGAAACGCAAATCTCCTCGCCGACCGTGATCGTGCGAAGGGAATAGATTCGCTCCTCGCCGACTTTGCGATCCCACGAGTACCTTGCGTTGGGCGAGCACGAGTGGTTGAACCGCGATCCGACGAAAAACATTCCGCTCGAATCGGCGTCGAGGGCGAAACAATTCGTCTGGATGATCCCGAGGTCGCGCGGGTACCCTGGGTCCGCTTCGTACGAGTTGTAGAGAGAGCAGAACTGCTAATTTTGGGGAGGAGAAAGGGCCATGACTTTCGCCTTCATGAAGGGGAAGGGCGAGCCGTCGGGGATGATGAAGAGGGGCTTCTCCGAGAGGACGAGGTCTCCGCGAGCGAATTGGCGCGTAGCAAAGACTGCGACGCCTTTCGACTTGGTTTGACGAAGCTCAAATCCGTCGAAAGACGAGGAGGAGGAGGGAAGCGATCGTGGAGGAGGGGGAAGGTGCGAAGGAGGGTGAGGGTCATCGGCAGCGAGGGAGAGGTGGTCGAGCTTCTGCCCGAGCTCTTCGCCAGCTTTGAGCGTCGTTCCCGACTCTGAACGAGGATCGAGTCAGCACCATTTTCCTCCTCCAAAGGCAGCCGCACGCACCCTCCCCAGCTCCCACCAAGTTCTCCTGAGAAAGCGTCGCGATCCCACGATGGAAGGGAGCTGCTCCAATCGGCGTGAAGGGCAGGTTGAACACCTTCTCTGACTCTTGCTCCTCGATTTCCAGCCTGGGGAGGAGCAGTATCAGCGCTTGTCCTCGACGAGGTTCGTCCTGAATCCGTGCAGACTCCACTTCTCGAGTCCCGAGTTCGCCTGGGGCTGCCTGAGAGGGTCGAGGGAGTCCATCGAGCTCTGCTTTATCTTCGGAGAGTAGGACTGGGTGCAAAAGACGCGTGGTTCGAGGGAGAGTCGAGGGGACCTGCGCTAGAGAAGTCGTGAGCAAGGTCCCTCCAAAACACACCACAGGGATAGGCACAGGAAGCTGTCGACGAGAGCTGAACGACTGGAAGAGGCAGGAGAGACGAGCGCTCGAGGGTGAGGTCGAACTCGCTGAGGCGCGGACTCCGTGCAAGGCCTTTCTCCTCTCCAAGCCTCCCCCTCTCGACCTACCTACTCTCCGAGTCTCGCGAACCAGGAAACGCATTCGATATAACATGCGATCTAGCGCTAATTGAGAAAGGCAACGATAACCAAAAGAAGACGCGGGGTGGTGGAGGATGAAGGAACGCGCACGGCGCTGAACCTGTGCGCCAGAAAAGGGAAAGTATGAGAGGGAGGAATGGAAGGGGGTCGAGTAGTGAGTGTCGGGGGGCTAGAGGAATAAGATAAAAGATGTAGGGAGACGAGAACAAGAGGGCCAGCCCGCGAGAGCCGACCATCCTGCTCCTGCTCAGCTCGGAAGGGGAAGGGGAAGCGGGGTATCAATCAATCAAAGTCCGTTTGGTGGCAGCGAAGGAAGGGAAGGGAAGAGGGGGGTGATGCACGATCACAGCATGAGCGAGTTCGACTGGATCTGAGGCCTGCGAAACGTCAAAAAATGAAGAATCAGCGACCGTCCCCTCCAGCACGAAAGGAAAGGAAAACGCACGCTCCAATGTCGAACTGTCCGTTCGGTCCCCTGACCACATTCACCCGCCTATGCTCCCTCATCTCGCCATGCCCCGTACTCCCACTCCTCTCCAACCCGGCACTCCCCCCACTAAACCTCCACCAACTGCTCCTCCTCTCTCCCCCAACATCGACGCTCGTACTCCTTCCATGACTCCTCGACTCCCTCTGCGCGTCCCTCGAGTCTCCCGAGAAGCCCGTGCTCCTACTCGACGTGCTCGAAGCCGACGACGTCGAGTCCCGAAGCTGAAGCCGTCCGCCCTGCGAGAGGGAGAAGGACCGGTGCTGAGGGTCCATACGCTCCTCGCGACGACCCGAGGAGGGGAGACTGAGGGTTCCACGCTTCGTAGCGCGGAAAGCGGCGTAGGCGGCTAGGGCGAGGATGACGACTCCGAACGAGACGACGACGGCGATGATGATCGTCTTGCTCTTCTTGCCGTCGTCCGAGGACGTGGTCGACGTGGCCGAGGTGTCGTTGGACGAAGTGGCGAGGACGTTGGTCGAGTAGGCCTTGACGTCGAACGTCGGGTTGATGGCGTTGGCGATCTGGGCTTGGATCCCCGACTGGCTGTAGAGCGGGCTGTTCGCAGCGCTGACCATGGCTTGGAGCGCGTCGACGTACGAAGTCGGGAGGTACCCGAGCCAGAGGGTGAGGATCTGACTCGCATCTCCATCGAACGTCGCGGGTTCGTACGCCGCGAGCGAGAGCGTCTTGATCTGTGCCGAGTCGATCCCGAGCGCGGTGGCGAGGACGAGAGGAGTGTAGAAGAGGATCTGACCCGACGCGTCCGAGTTCTGGACCATCCAGGGCCACGGGAGGGAGCTGTCGAAGAGGATCGAGATGAGGGTCGTGTCCTCGTCTTGCGCCAACGTCGTAGTTTCGGAGGAGGAGGAGGAGGTGGCGGGGACGATCTTGCTGGGGAGTTCGGTGGGGAAGGCGTGCTGGGAGGTGATGGTGATGGAGGCGACTCCGTCGACGGTGGTCGTCTGCGCGCCGGCGACAAGGGCAGTCGTCGTCGCAGCTCCCGTCGCGGTCGACGTAGCCGAGTTGACGAGGAGAGCGGACGTAGGGACCCAGTTGTATTGGCTGCAAAGTGGCGGGCGTCAGTCAAAAGCTCCCTCCGAAAGCGAGCGAAAGAGAAATTGAACGCACGTATCGCTTTCGGAGCTCGCAGCACTGCTGCTGCTCGAATCGACACTGCTCTCCGCCGTAGAGGACGACTCTGGCGCACTCGTGATCTCGGTCGCGCTAGCTCCTCCATCGCTGGTGACGAGGGTGGGCTCCGCCGAAACCGTCGCCGACGACTGTGCAGCGCTCGACGACGACTGAACGACCGAGGTAGGATCCGACGACGCGGGGGGTCCCGTCTCGACAGCCGTTCCGGACGGGGAGGTGGTGGTAGGGGCGGCGGTCGCGGTGGTGGACGCTTCCGACGTGCTGGAGGGTCCGTCACTCGATCCGTCCGACGTGCCGGATACGACCGCAGAGCTGGAGGACTCGTCGACCGCGCTGGAAGGCCTCGCCGTGGTCGTAATGTCGGCAGAAGATTCCGTCTCGGTCGCCGTGGGCTCGCTCGACGACTGGGACGTGATTCCGCCGATGATGCTCGTCAAGTCGGCGATGATGCCTCCAGGACTAGAAGGTTCGGCCGTCGAGCTCGCAGCGTCGCTCGTGGGGTCGCTGGCGGTAGCGGTCGGCCTGACGGACGTGGTCGATTCGGTCGCGGTCTGCTCAGCCGAGCTGCTCGATTCGGCGGTGTTCGTTTCGGCGGGGAGGAGGGAAGAAAGGTCTCCAAAGAGGGAGGTGATCTGTCCTGCGATTCCGCCGATCCCGCTCGCGACGCTCGAGCTCTCGGCGGACGACTCCGACGTCGTCGTAGCTTCGCTGCTCGTCTCCGAAGCCGTCTCCGTCGCGGATGGCTCTGACGTGGTGGTGGGAAGGAGGGTGGGGAGGTCGACCGACTGGGTGAAGATCCCGCGACGAGTCGTCGTCTCGGCCGCATCCGTCGAGAGCGTGACCTCGCTCGAGGCGGTCTCGCTGGCCGTAGTAGAGGCGTCCGTAGTCTCCACTGCGGTCGAGTTGGCGGCGTCGGTAGCGGTGGGGAGGAGTCCGCTGACGATCGAGACGATTCCGCCAAAGAGGTCGGTCGACGAGGCGGATTCGGTGCTGGAGGACGCGTCCGTCGTGGTGGTTTCCGCAGCGGTGGTCGACTCGGTGGAGGAGGAGTCGGCGGAGGGGAAGGACGCGATGCCACGGGTGGGGGATGCGGAGGCCTTGGTCAAAGTATCCGTCGCCGAGTCGGTCAAAGACGCGTCCGAGTCGGTGGCAGTGGGGAGGTCCGTAGACGCGTCGCTGGTAGTCGTGGGCCTGCCTGCGATTCCCCTCCTCGTGGCCGTGGTGGTGACATTGGCCGCGTCCTCGACGGACAGGGTGGTCGCGGGAGCTGAGCCGACGGCCGCTGTCGCGTTGGCGACGAGAGTTCCGTTGACGGTGTCGTTCGCAGCGGCTGTGAGGAGAAACAACGCCAAAGAATCAGCTCCCATCCCTTTCACCACATCGAAGGACCGTGGTCGACAAGGAAAGAAGGTGGACTCACCCAAGATCTCGTCGATGGTGCTGCCCACCTGGCGCTTCCCAAACCCTCTAGCCCTCTTCCTGCCCGTCTCCCCCACGTTGTTCACGACCTGAGGCCTCCCTGCCAACCCGACACGGTATCCCCGGAACGCGGTCACGTCGAATTCGCGATCTTCTTGAGCGGTGGCCTTGGCCAAGGCGGGAGAGGAGGCGAGGGCGAGGAGGAGCAAGGCCGTCGTGGAGGGGAAGTACATGGTCGTCTAGGGAGGAGGTCGAGTGGTCGAGGGGTTCGAGAGAAGGGGGGTCCGAAAGGATGCTGCGAGTTGGGGCCGACCCTGTCGTCCGTTGGAAGTCGTTGTTTTGCGAGGTTGGGACGAGGCGAGGGGAGGAGACGGGGGTAACTGGGGTATTGGGGGTGCTGACGAGCGAAGAGGGTGCAAACGAGTGTGAGGGAGGAGGGGAGGGGAGTGACTTGGCGCTTTTGAGCGGTCAAAGAGAGGGCGCCCGTTGAGAGTTTGGCGGGAAGGAAGGCGGGGGGAAGGCGCTGTTGGAGAGAGTGGGTTGGCAGAGACGACCCAAAGGCGTGTGTCACTGCTGGCTGGGACTGGGAGGGGGGAGAGTGGGCGGCAGAGGAGACTCAGTCGAAGAGGGGAGCGAGCAGAGAACGCGGGCAGGGGGCTCACGGTGGCCCTTTTTCGGCTCTCTTCCAGCGCAGAGGTTCAGGCACGAGATGCGTTGGGACAACTCCGCCCTGTCCTAGGAATACCAACAGCAGCTCAGTAGCTCCCAGGTCACCCGAGACGAACCTCTCCCAAACATCCCTGCGCTCTCAGAGAGGTGGTCGGACCTTCTTTCTTCGCACTAGCTCTCGTTTGGGCACAGCTTCAACCTCGGTGCTCTCCTTCCATCGTGAACCAGAAGGTGGAGAAACAAATATCGTGTGGGAGCAAGAGGGGAGAGGAAAGAGTTGTCACTCGGAGCTCCGGCGCCCGTTGTCGTTGTTTCAAGTTCCAAAGGCAAGGGTGGTTCCACCGCCGGCGGGACAGGCGTACAGACTGTCTTGCACAGCGAAGCGCGCTGCTTCTGCTTTCGTGACCCAGTCGTAACCAACCAAACCAACAAGCGAGCGCGGTCGTCCAATTGGCCAATTAGAAGACTCCTCCTTGCTCCTCTTCTCTCGCGTCTTCCAGAGCTCTTGCTGTTGGGGTGGTGCAAGCTCTACGGAGGAGCTCACTGCGCCTTGGGACTCGCCAAGGTACGTTCGAGCGCGCGCGTTGAACCCCACGAACGTTCAGCGCACACTGCTCACCGCTCCCCCCGACGACGCAGGCGTCCTTCCTCCGCTGCTCCTCCAACTCTGCTCCTCCCCTCTCGGCTGCTCTCAAAGCACGAGAAGGACTCAACCGAGGCTCACCATCGGCGACGGTCCCTCCATCGCAAACTCGCTCGTCTCACGGTCTTCGCCCGTCTCCCGTGCTCCCGCTTCGCCCTCGACCGCGCGCCGAGCGAGGCTGATCGCGCGAAAGCCTCGCCCCTCCCGCTCCTCTGTGTCTTGCTCCGACAGGCCCCAGCGCGAGCCTCTGTACCCGGAGCGAAAGGTTAACGACGTGGATCTTCGCACGGCCTTGGCGTTCCCCTCTCCCGTCCTCAAATTGCAGCGACCCACCGAGGGCCACGGTATTGGGCAGGACTGACCATCTGATTAAAGCGATGCTCCCCGGTGAGGTGATCAGATATCACCCGATGTTCTGCTCTCTCCTTCCTCCATTCCCCCTCGCCTCTCCTGCCCTACCCTCAGCCTCACATGCCGTCCAAGATCGCAGAGGTTTTGCGCTGTGAGTCGCGATCAGTGGGAGCGTATCGACGGTGCTGAACTTCTTCACCCCCTTGCAGCGTTCTCTTCCGATGAAAAGAGGAACATGTTCGTCTTCCGCCTGCGACGCGGTGGAGCGAGGAGCTGACGCCTTCTCCTTCTTCCACAGCGCCTGGTACAGCGCCGGCATTATCACATGTGAGTCGATCCACCACCTTGCTCTCGAAGCAACTTGGACTGACCAGCCTCCTCCAGACAAGTTCGGGATCGAGTTCTTCAACGTAGCTAACACATTCCCCTTCGCTTGATCCTCGGCTCACTCTTTTGCGCGCAGGGATCGATCTCTACCCTCGCTGCCGATCGCTTCAAGGTGCGTTCAGTCTTTCGAGTCGTCGACTGGCTACTGCTCACGCACTCTCTCTTGCTCAGGCTTCGAACGCATTCACAAAGCTCGGTGCTGCTCAGGGAATCAACCTTGCGGCGCAGTGTGTCGGTGCCATCTTAAGTACGTCGACAGTTCTCTCCCTCGTCTGATGGCTGCCTCGCTGACGAGACCTCGCAGTTGCTCCTCTCATCAAGAGGTGGCCGACTCGCACCGTTCTCTCCGCTGCAATCATCGGCTTTGCTCTCATCACCACAAGTGCGTCTTTCCAGCCAACATTCGTCGAACGTATGCTAACGCGGCTTCTCTTTCGCAGTTCTCCTGATCGTCGACGCTGCGACTGGCGGAAAGATGAAGGGACCTGGCGACACCAAGCCCAACTATGGAGACTGGAACCCCAACGCCATCTTTGTCATCTGGACGCTCTCTGGTGTGTTCCCCTTTTCCTTTCGAGCATGCCGTGCAGAGACTGACCTCGCTACGCACAGGCATCTTCTTCGGAATGGTCGAGCTGATCCGTCGCGTCATGTGTGTCTTTCTTCGCCCCTTCGCCTTCACGAGACTGACTCCCTCCTTCGCAAAGCCCTGCGGACGTCGTTGGCTGCAACGTTTCGAAGCTTCGCCGTATGGACGCCACCGTCCACATCTTCAACGGTTCGTTCAGGCCGAATCTGCCATCGTGCCCAACTAACGTCGCGCGTTCAACAGAGCTCGCAGGGACTGCCGGCGCCTTCGCTTCCTCGTCTGCCATCTCGCGCTTCGGCAACAACTACTCGTTCTTCTTGACTCCAATCTTCTTCGTTGCCTCGGCCGTACGTCGTCCTCTCGTTTCGGGCAAGTCCTCGCTGACTTGAGATTCTGCAGTTCCTCTGGACTCGCATCGGTGTCCTCTCGTTCAGGGCTCCTGGCGACGCCGTCGAAGGCGAAGACGCCGAGCAAGCCGCCGCGCGCCAGAGTCGCTCCAAGAACTACTTTGCCCAGATCGGTCACGGCGCACTGCTCTTCGTCAAGTCAATCTACACCGGCGCAGCTGTGGTGATGAGCCACCGCAAGTTCATCTGGCTCTTCCCGGGATAGTGAGCTCCTTCTCTTCTTCGCTGGAACCCTTCGCTGACTGCGACCCCTCCCAGCTCGATCGCTCTCTACCTCCATCGGTAAGTTCCTGCCTCGATTCCTCTTGTGCAAACCGCTGCTGACACGGCCCACAGGTTCGTGGAGAGTGCCGTCGTTGGCGCCTACGCGAAGCGAGTCCTCGGCGTCTCGGCCTGGAGCCAACTTATCAACGGTGGATCGAACTTTGGAGAGGTGCGTTCCATGCGCACGCTCTCACGATGCTCGCTCACGCTCTTGACCAGATGCTCGGAGCCGTCGCCGTCTTGATCCTCTCCGACCACGTTCAGACTCCGCTGCCTTGGCTTCGTCTCGACGCAATCATGGTTCGTTGACACTCTCTTTCCTCGCCCCCACTCACGGCTGACGTGCTCTTCACCGCAGCTCAACCTCGTCTGGGTCATCCCCGCCTTCGCACGAATGGCCGTTGCCGGCGACGTCTCATGGGCCTGGCGTCTCGCTGGCTGCATGATCCCCATCAGTTTCGGCTGGAGTGCCGGAGACGTCTCCCTCGCGGCGTACATCCAGTCTTCCTTCTCCAGCACCGAATTGGGTGAGCCCCCTCCTCGAGGTGTCGCTTTCCGCCCCGCTGATCTCATCCTTCACAGCATCGACCCACAAGGACATCTCCCTCCTCGGAGCCGTCTTTGCCTTCCTCCTCAGTTCCACCATCGTCATCAACGCCGTCCTCTCCTCCGTTCTCGGCAAGGTCATCGACCGCGATTTCGTCAGTAACGGCAACATCTTCGCCGCCCTCTCCCAAGTCGGAGGGTACGTTCTCCCCCTCTCTCCCCATCCCTCCACTCTCGCTGATCTCTTGCTATGTTCCAGGATCCAATTCTCCGTCGGCTTCGTCATCGTCTTCGCGTCCACCTTCATCCCCCGAGGCGCTTTCGCGTGGAACCCCAAGGTCCTTCCGGGAATGTACGTCGATGAAGGTACTAGCGATGATGGGTCGGAGGGATCCGAGTCTGGGGACGACAAGATCAAGGGAGAGAGCGAGATGCCGAGGGTTTGAGGGAGGAATCGTAGGAGCAAACAAAAATGGGTTTTTTTTCGGGGTTTGTGCTCTTTGTGGGTTGAGCCATTCTGGTAGCGTGAGGCAACTTGATTAGTATCGCTGCTCAGAGTTGGGAGAGGCGTCGAGAAAGAGATAAACGAGAGAAAGGAGCGAGTTTGACGTTTGAACGTTTGTCGCGCACCCTCCCTCCGCTTTCCATTCCTCTCGCTCTCGATCTCTCCGCACAAAAGCAGCAACGCCTGTCACTGTATTCCCCAGCCACAACCTCCGTAGACATGTACCAATCAACTCTTCCCAACGCGTCGCACAGTTGCGATCCCCAACTCGGCACACGTCTTCTCCAGCTCCATCATCCCCTCCGTCTCCCTCGATTCCCTCACCCCTCTCCGCGCCTCCCCACTCTCACCCACGTCTGGCATTCGTACAGAGGTCTCGATCCTCGAGAACGAGTGCACGATCCGACGAAGCAAAGGGCACTGCCCTGTTCGAAGGAACGCGGTGAATTGGCAAGGAGAGGAGTCGAATTGGGTGAGGTCGAGCGAGGTGAGGGAGGGAGGGAGGACGGCGAAGATGGAGTTGGGTGGGGTTCGACGGGGAGGGTTGAAGCGGGGTCCGGGACGGGGTCGGAAGGAGAGGTGGGAGAGGTGAACGAGGGCGAGAGAGGTGAGGGAAGGGCTGCAGGTGCTGAAGAGGTGTTGGAGGTAGGCGGGGGACGTGGCGAGGATGGTGGTGGTGCTGGAGGAGACGAGGAGGATGCGGAGGGAGGAGAGAGTCGTGTAAGGGGCGAAGGAGAGGTGGTCGTCCAAGCGAGGAACGTCGAGGTGGCGGAGTGTGGAGGGGGAGGATCCGGTGTAGGTCGCCAGCTGGGTGGAGAAATCCCGCTGCCTCGAAGTTGGGCACCCCGTAAAGGCTTTGAGCGACAGCGCTGGTCCGGGTCCCTCGGCGAACAGATCTTCCGCACCGAGGCTGAGCTCCTCCAAGGACAGCTGGCCTCGAATGAGACTTTCCAGGGCCTCGATGGTGTCCTCCTCCCAACCTGTGCTGAACACGAGTTCCTTCAACTTGAACGAGGCGCCATTGACTTCGCTGAGGACCGCACTGAGCTGCCCCCCGTCCTGGCAGGTGTCATGCACGACGACGCGCTCCACCCTCCAGCAGATCGCAAAGAGTTCCCTGAGAAGGAACTCCACCGTCTCGAAGTATTCCCCCGTTTCGTCCTCAAAGTAGATCTAGTCCATCTCGACCGAGCGTACGAAACTCGAAAGATGGGGAAAGGCGCGGAGGGTGACGAGGAGCGGGTAGAACTCTGTAGTCTCGACAGCACGCTGGGGCAACGACTTGAGGTACCAGCTGTTCTCTTCCTCCTTGTAGTGCCCGTATTCCTCCTCGTTCCGGTACCCGATCCAGTTGTGCTCCGAGTCGTTGCTGTCCTCGTCCGAGGGACCTCCGCTCCCGCATCCCACAGAGAGGATCTCGCGAAAGTCGGCCGCCAGATAGAGGGTGCCGTAGAGCGCCTTTCGAGCGCACTCGAGCGTCCCCTTGGAGACGAGGCACAGCTTTGCCAGGTCCCCGCGACATTGACGTCCGCTGGCCGTCTTCCAGTTGATCTCTCGAGCCTCGGCGACGATCTCGTCGAAGATGAGCCGAATGATTTCGGGAGGGAAGACGAGTGGGCTGGAGATGCGGGAAGGGGGAGTGGCGCGAGAGGGAGGATGGAGGGACATTGGGGAGGAGGAGGGCGGGGAGGGAGGGAGGGGAGAGAGGAAGGGAGGGAGGCTGAGAGTCGAATGTGATCGTGTTCCTGAACGGAGAGAGGAGACGCGTTAGCACAGCTCAAGTGAGAACAAGCCGTGGCAAGGGAGCTCACCAACAGGATCCACTGGCGAGCTAAGCGAACGGTTGGCCGACGTTTCTCTCCAGTAGGATTACGGTGCAGTAAGCCTGTGCACCAAATCATCAGCTCACCCTTAAGCCAAGGTGCGGAGGAAGGAGCTCACGACGCGTCGACAAGAAGACGTGGAAAAACGGATGATGAGGAGCCGCTCCTCGTGAGCCTGGGAGCAGGGATACAGGCGAGTGCAGGATCCGGCACCAAGCAGGAAGGAGCACTGTAGTCGGAGTCCTGGCTTCTGAAGTGTCGTCGAGGCGTCGCGTCGTGGGGTGTGGATCAGGAGGAGGGCAAGCTCCGGAAGGTCTGCGCTGCCAAACCTTGTCACGACCTTCTCCCTTTCCAGCCAAGGCAGGAAGACGAAACTAGATAAGCTCTGGACCGAACAAGAGGGTAAACTTGAGCTCTCTCAGCTTGAAGAGAAGCTGGCAGGAAACTAACCTCGCTCTCCTCTCCCTCCTCCTTCAACCGCAGCTCAGCCCGACTTCGACGACACTCGCACTCCTCCCCTTCCCCCGACGAGCTCTCCCCACCCCGTATGGGATTCCCACCCGCTCAAAGACCCTCCGACTCCTTTGACAGCAGGCCCAACCCCGGAGAAGAAGACGACTACGACCGCGAGATGAACCTTTCCAGCTCCGCCCTTCCCAACGGCGGTGGCAGCGGCCGAGGACCCAGCAAAGCGAGCCACCCTTTCCGCTCCCTCACCCCGAAACGGATCGCCATCATCGCCGGAGGACTCCTCTTCGTCATTTTTTGGATTGGCAAGGGGACAGGAGGCGGGCGACGAGGACAGCAGGAGCTCGAGAGCGAGTTCAGCAACTCGCACGACTACAACGAACTGGAGGGGCAACCTCTGCCTGATCTGGGAGGAGCGGTCGACGAGAGCCCCGAGGACGAAGGCGACATCCCTCTCTCCGACCTCCCCGACTCGTCGCCGCAGAACAACCAGGGCCTCACCTCCTCCAAGACGTGCACCCCGCCTCCAGGCAAGAAGGCCGAGTCGTTCGCCCTCATGATCGACGCCGGCTCGACTGGATCCCGCCTCCACCTCTACACCTTCTCCCACTGCGACCCTAGCCCCGGCGCGCTGCCAAAACTCGAGGACGAGGGCTTCTTTACGACCAACCCCGGACTCTCGTCGTACGCTGGTCGACCTGCGGAGGCGGCGGAGAGCTTGAGGGGATTGATGGAGAGCGCGATGAAGGGAGTTCCGGAGGAGGAGCGGTCGTGCACCCCGGTTGCGGTCAAGGCGACGGCGGGGCTGCGCTTGTTGGGAGCTAGCGAGAGCGACGCGATTTTGGACGAGGTGGAGAGGTGGATGAAGGAGGAGTGGCCGTTCAGCCTTGTCAAGGATGGAGTCGCGATCATGGATGGACGAGATGAGGGTTCGTTTGACTTCCTGTATCGTTGTCGAGGCTCTCGCTGATCCAACTCTTTCTACAGGAGTGTACGCCTGGATCACCATCAACTACGTTCGTTCTTCTTCCCCTTGCCTTCCCCCTCCAAACTCCCCAGCTAACCCCTCGCTCCCCCCAGCTCCTCGGCCTCATCGGTCCCGACAACGCTGACCCCACCTCCTCCGCCGCCATCATGGACCTCGGCGGCGCCTCTACCCAAATCGTCTTCGAACCCTCCTTCGCCCCCTCCTCCTCCGCCAAACTCGCTCCCGGCGACCACGTCTACGACCTCGACTTCGCCGGCACCCCTCACGTCCTCTACCAGCACTCTCACCTCGGGTACGGCCTCATGCAGGCGCGTCGAGCGGTGCATAACCTCGTGGCGTTCTCGTACGTCTGGCACAGCGCACCAAAGGGGAAGCCGGTCGTCTGGGACGAACTGAGCATCAAGGATCGGATTCATAACCCGTGCATGTTCAAGGGCGAGGAGAAGGTCGTCGAGCTTGACCCGCCGGGGAGGGAGAAGGTCACCGTCACGATGGTCGGGACTGGAGCCGGGTTCGAGGCGTGTCGTCGTGTCGTCGAGGTCATGCTCGCCAAGGACGCGCAGTGTGAGGAACCGCCTTGCGCTTTCGCGGGCGTGTACCAACCATCATTGGGAGAAGTCTTCAGCGCTGGAAAAGTCTGGGCGTGAGTTCCCTCTTTCGTTGCGATCTTGTCGAACTCAGCTGATGAGCTCCCCTGCGCAGGCTTTCGTACTTCTATGACCGGATCGCCCCTCTCGGACTCAGTTCCCCTTTCAAGATCTCGGAACTCCGAACCCTCACCTCGAACGTCTGCGCCGGAGCCAGTTCGTCGACCTGGTCCCGCTTCAAGGGGAACAAGGAAGCGATGGCAGAACTCTCGGACCGACCAGAGTACTGCCTCGATTTGACCTTTATGTACTCGCTCCTCAGTCTGGGCTACGAGCTCGATGAGGAGAGGGAGGTTTGGGTGGGCAAGAAGGTTGAGGGGGTCGAGTTGGGATGGTGAGTTCCCTTTTTCTTGCGGAGTGGAGACCGGGAGCTGATGGGCGTTTCGCAGGGCTTTGGGAGCGGGAATCGCGATGCTCGATGGGCACTTGTCGTGTCGTGCGGACTGAGGAAGGGAGTAGAAGAACGCCGAGTAACTCATTATAGAGCCATCGCCTCGAACCTGCCTTTGAGAGAGAGAGCGAGAAACGACTCTGCAGGAGCGGTAGACGAGCATCTATTCCACTCGAGCTGCCGTCTCAGTCTCCTCCTCCTCCTCTTCCTCCCAGTTCTCCGGCGGGGGCGACCTCGGCGCAAGCGACTCCCTCGGCTGGACCGGTGGGGGAGGAGGTCGCTCCAGGGACGAAGATCCTACGACCGCGCGCGGGGGCTGCAAAAGAAAGTAAGAACTCGTCGTCAGCTACGCAGCCTCGCGCGAAGAGCAGGCAACGCACCTTGTTGTGTGCAGGACCGATGATGCTGCCGCTTCCCCAGGCATGAGCGAGACGAGGAGCCGGTGTCGTCTTCGAATCTCCTCCTCCTCCGAGCGCGGCGAAAGCGTTGGTGGAGAAGACGGGTGCGGAGTTGAGGTTCGACAACCTAGACGACGAAGATCCAGCAACGGGCGTCCAGCTTCCTCGAGTGATCTTGCCATCGTCGGCGAGGGTGACTCCTGTAAACCAGCAAATCAGCGAGCTGAGCGACAAAAACTCGAACGGAAGAACGAACCTTCGATCGTCGCGCAAAATCCTGTGTCCTCCGAGAGCGTTCGCAAGGCGTTCTGAATCGAATGGATCTTCGATTCGAGGTCGATCGAAGTATAGTCGAACGTGACGAGGACGTCTTCCTCGGCCTGCGTCACAAAAAGGAGTCAGGGACGTGCGAAGGATTCGAGAGGAGGAGGAACGCACGACCCAACTGACGACGAACTTGAGGCCTCGCATTTGAGGGCGTAGGATGTCCTTGAGCATAGCCTCGTCGTAGCCCAGAACGCCTTCCAAGAAGAGAGCGTTATTTGGCGAGCGTTCGGGAAGAGCCTTGCGAAGACTGTTGAAGGTGAGGAGAGTCGAGGCACTCTTGCGTTGTGCGGCAAAGGCGTCGGCGAGGTTGGGAGTGGGGATTCCAGAGGTCGATTGGCGGTGGACCACGACGCTGCGGAAGGTTCCATCAGCCAGGTCGAGGGTCCAGCGAGCCAGAACAGACTCACCTCCTTCGAGGCTCCTCGTCGAGGGACTCGGAGCGTAGGTCAAACAGCTCGGCAAGCTCGTGCGTCTGCGAGGGGGAGAGAGGATCAGTGATCAGTCTCGATGAGGACGCGGAGAAGCTCACGAATTGGCGTTGAGGTAGCTTCATGACTGGGAGATGGAGAGCTTGCTTGTCGCTCTTGACGAACTCGACGAGGGAAGTCTCCACAGCAGTACACCAAGCCTGCATCCGAATCAAACATCAGCTCCAGCCTCACGAACCAAGGAATGACCGACTCACCAAGTTCGCAGCATAAAAGCTCAGCGTCGTAACCTCGTACTCGACCTCCTTGACCTTGGCCTCCTTCTTCTCGATCCCCAACGCCTCCGCCAAAGCAGCATTCCGCTTCGCAACCACGCACTGCAGCTCTCATCAGCTCCTGTCTTCGCAAGAACGTAAAAAAAAAAACGCACCATGTCGGTGCACTTGATGAAGCGATCGCGGTTCCCTTCCGGCCTCGACGCCGAAGTGGCGCATCGTGCGCGTTGCTTAAGGTGGCCACAGGCGCAAGTGACTGCAGACCCAGCGTCAGTTTGGACTCGTTCTGAGGAGGAGAAGGGCGAACGCACCGTCGATGAGCTTCGGGCAGGGCGAGTCGACGGGGCAGGCTGAGGGGGCGTGGCACTGCTCCGGGCAGGGGTGAGAGCAGATCTTGCGCGGTCTGCAGGGAAGAAGCGGTTAGTAAGGCGAAGGAAGGAGGAGAAGGAGGCTCGCTTGAGGCAGATCTGGTCGCAGTTCTCGCACTCGCCGGCGACGTGGCACGTCTTGCGACAGCGGTGGAAGCCACAACGAAGGAGCCTATGAAGGGAGAACATCAACGAGCTGTTCGATCTTGTCGAAGCGGAAATTCCTCACTTTCCGCACGGCGTACCACAAGAAACGCGTCGAAGGTCCTGCGAGCAACGAATGTTGCCCAGCCGCTTCTTGCCGCACGCGCACTGTCAACCCGAGTCAGCTCGAGAAGACGGCGCGAGCGAGAGAACGAACCGGCTTCTCCATGAGGAACGGACATGGCGGGCAGACGGGGTCTTCGTGACAGGCGTGAGGCATTTGAGGGTGTCCACAGGCGCTCGCTCGGATGCAGGGGTGGCGACAGTCGATCTGGGTGTTGCAGGCGATGGGAGGAAGGACGACGGTCGAACTGCGAAAAAGCAAGGTCAACGAGGAAGCTCTGGAAGTGGCGAACGAGGGGCGAGCGTACCCGCAGTGGCAGATGAGCCTGCGAGGAACGACCGTCAGCAAGGAGCACGAGCGACTGAAGAAGAGAAAGGAACGCACTCGTCGAATCCAGCGAGAAGGCAGGGAGGACAAGGTCCCTTGTGGTCCTTCGCCTGGCACTAAGGTCACGAGAGTCAGTGGGTGTAGGGACGAGGAAGAGAGAGAGAAAAGGACGCACGAGATGCTGCCCGCAGGAAAGCTTCCTCCCGCACGTCCGTTCGCAAAGATGAAGTCCCATCGGATCGCTCTCGGCGTCAAACACCTCCGCCAACGGCCTCCTCCTCGACTTGCTCGCCCGAATCGCCTCCTGGTATGCGAGCGGACAGCTGTTCGGACCACAAGGTTATCAGCGGAGAAGGCAGCAAGGAGAAAGAGGGACGCACCACTTCCTCCCGCATTCGTGTCGCCCACAGCTCCTCATCGCCCGGCAGACCCTGTCGCAGAGCAGCTCCTCGAGCTCGCCTCCATCCTTGGCGCGATCCCCACAACGGCGAGTCGACTGCGATGAGGAGGAGGAGTTAGCCCATGGATCGACGCAGAATTAGGGAGAAGCGAACCTTGGTCGTTCCACAGCGACAGACGATCGAGACCATCTCGTCGCAGGTCCCACAGTCGCCAGGATGGCAGGGTTTGCGGCTGCACCGAACCCGCATCAGCTCTCTCCACCTCAAGGCGAGAAAAAGGACTCACCACTCGTGGCCACAGTTGTGGATCTTCGGGCAGCGACGCGCGCAGGTCGGAACCGGGGAGAGACACGAGGTTCGAGGAGACGGGAGGAGAACGGAGAGGAGAGTCGTGCCGCAAGGGCAGGTCGTGAGAGTTGAGGGGGAGAGCGGACAGGCGAGAGGCGTCGAGGACGTGTGAGGGTGGCACCTCAGTTTGCAGGTGTGGTGTCCACAATCGTAGGGTCTGCGAGTGACGAAAAATCAGCACGAACGTCGCGCGAGGCGAAAGGAGAAAAGAACTCACGCTTCGCAATCCTTCGCACAGCTCCATTCCCCATCCCATCGCTCCTCCTCGCCAGGCCTACAGCACTCGACTCGCTCATCCATCCCCGCTCCACAAGCTTCGACGACCATGTCCTTCCCACAGAAGCACCGCTTCTCCCTCACCTCCTCGCATTCTCCACACGCTCCCTCATGGCACTGCAAAGGACCCATCAGCTCCTCGCCGTCGCTGCTCCAGCACAATACTCACATCCCTCGCGCACTCATGCAACCCGCATCCCAACTTGCGTCCACAAGGCGCCTTGCAGCTAAGCAGCTCCTCGCGTCCTCCCTCGCTCTTGGACCCATTGATTGCCGAACAACGGACCTGCATCCCCTTCTTCCCGCAATGGCACCTCAGCCCGAGTACGACTCCGCAAGGAGGACAAGGGCCAGGGTGACACTCGATCTGACACTGATGCTTGCAGCCCTCAGGTCTCGGCCTCGCGCACTGCTGTCCACATGAATGCGGAGTCGCAGGCGGTCGATGCGGGGGGTCCCTGACGCGCTGGCAGAAGCAGCGGTACGTCTTGGGGACTGCTGAAGCGTCGAAAGAGGTTTGGCAGCCGGGGCAACGCCAGTGACCTGCGAGGGAGGAGGCGGAGGCGGAGGGGTTGCGAGAGGCGAGGAGGACGGCTCGTTCGGCGGAAGAGGTGACGGAGGTGGTGGCCCATTTGCTGATGCAGGAGAGGTGGAACGAGGTGTAGCAGGTCGGGCACGAGTGGATCGAAGTCGTTCGGCTGAGGGAGGAGAAACAGATCGAACAGTCGTACGTCCCGTTCGATAGCTCAGTCGTCAGGCGGGAGAGGAGGGTTTCGGAGGCGGGAGAGGCGGTGGGGTGCTGGAAGGGAGTTGGGGCGGCGGCGACGAAGGGAGTTGCGTTGGCGGTGAGGGAGGTCAACGTGGTCGAAAGGGCCGCGTTGAAGCGCGCTCGACGGGCGTTCTGCTGGCGGAGAGGGCGGGATCGTTCGTTGGGAGGGGTTACGTCGGCTGAGTGGTCGTAAGGGGAGTGGTCGTGCTGGTGGACGTGAGGAGGTTGGTCCAATCCGTTCGTCGAGTCGATAGCGACACTCGGTCCTGCCGTAGCTTGAACGCCTGCTCCAGCACCTTCTCCCGCTCTTCCCTGCCCTCCTGCAGCTCCTCCTCCCCTCCTCCCTCCTCCAGGAGCTCCGCCACCTCGGCCTCTCCTTCCTCCTCCCCTCCTCGCCTCTCCTCCTGCCGATGCTGGCCTTCCGCCCTCGGAGTTGGGTATGCCGTTCTCGCCCGATACGGTAACCGAGCTGCCGCCGCGTCCTCCTCCTCGCCTGTTGCGGTTCCTGCTTCCTCCTCGAGTGGCGGCTCCCTGCTGCTGCGTCGCTGGCGGCACGGGTGTGGGTATCGGAGCTCCCTCGCTCATGGGGGTATACTGTAGTGGTTGTTGCTGATGCTGTAAAGTTCGAAAGATTGAGAGCTGAGGTGACTCGATGGGAACAAGCACAAGGAGCAACAGCGCCCGAAGGATTCTGCCCTCGGCGAAGGGCCTGAGGGAATGACTCGCTTCCGTGCCCTTGGACTGAGCTGTTCGACTAAGCGCTCCTTTTTTGTATTACACTATTCCCCTGTCCTGGCTCTGGGCAAAATTCGAGTGAGATCCGGGAGAACTCCAGGCGAGAGCCGCGCGAAGCGACCTCGAGGACGTGTTGACAGCGACTAGCTCCTCTTGCTCTCTCTCTCCACACAACTCTGTCCAGTTCAACTAGCTCAAGCACGCCTACACGAGGGGCAAATGTGGTCTCGTACCACGAAAGAAGCTCCCACAAGCTCTCGCCCTCAATCCTCGTCGACCACCTCCCCACCTCCCACCTTCCTCGCCAACCACCACCGCACCTCCTCCTCGACCTTCATCCCCGCCCAATCTGACCAGAAGGGCAAGAGTAAACCCAGCAGCAGCAAGCGCAAGGACGAGCCAGAGGACACGTTCGGGCACGAGGACCTGGCGGAGGATGACGATGCCTGGGCAGAGGGGAGTGACGACGAAGCTGCGTTTGCAGCGCTCGTCGCGGGGCAGCAGAAGCTTGGAACTGGGAGAACGGCAGCGGAGGGTACGAAGGGCCAGCCGGTGCTGAGCATCTCCCCACCTGTTCCCCTCGCTTCCCCATCCTCCTGGTCGTTCAACCCCTTTTCCATCATCGCGCCGAGCCCAAAGACGCCTACGGATCCACCACTGCATCCAGTCTCAAGTGCAGGGACGGTCAATGGCCCCGAGGCGGTCGCGGCCGTGTTGGCGGGGTCAGCTGTGCGCGTCGTGGCGCCTGTTTCGGCGCGCGGAGGGGACGGCGCGCCAGCAGGGATTGGGAAAGCTGCAGGTGAGGGCGTGGAAGAGAAGCTTGCGAAGGAACCAGAGGTGGTGGAGGATCCTGTCGAGGTGGAGCTGCGGAGAGCACGGTCGAGGATGGAGCAGTGCCAGGCAGCTATCAAGCCCGACGTCGACGCGCTTGTCAAAGGTGCGTTCTCTACTCACTCCTAGCTGCACAGCTAACGAACCTATCTGCAGACCCCATCTCCCTCCTCTCCCGCCTAACCCTCCCCTCCACAACCCCCGCACCTCTCTCCCCGCTCCCCACCTTCGACCCCCGCGCCTCCATCTCCCCCTCCGACGCCCTAGCCGACGCCGAAGACTCGGACGACGACCCAGCAGCAGGCTACGTCCAACTCAACGCGCTCAATCTCAGCTCTGGCGGACCCGAAATTGTCGAATTTGGGAAGGAGGAGGAGGCGGAGGAGGACCGGGGGGAGAAGGGGAGGGCGAAGAGGAGGAGGCAGAAGTTTATTGACTGCTTGGGTGCGGAGAACGTCGACCTCGGTGAGCTTTCGAGCGTTGAGTGGGAAGAGATGGAGCTGATTGAGATCGTGCAGCCGAGCTACGAACGTTGGCGTGGGCTGGGATCCCAGAAGAGCTGAGGCCGATGGCATGGCAGCTTCTTCTTGTGCGTCGCTCTCCCTATAGCTCAAGGTCTCGAACTGACTCCTTGCGCAGGGCTACCTCCCCGCACCCTCTTCTCGACGCCTACCGACCCTCGCACGCAAACGACAAGAGTACGCCGACGCAGTTCGACTCGCCTTCGGTCGAGGAGTCAAGTCGCTCGACGGTCCCATCTGGCACCAGATCACGATCGACGTACCGCGGACGAACGCTGGGATCCGATTGTGGCAGTGCAAGGCGACGCAGAAGGTACGTTCGCGAGGGTGGGGATTGGGAGCAAGGAGCTGATGAAGCCTGCAGAGCTTGGAGCGGATCTTGTATGTTTGGGCGATTCGGCATCCGGCGAGTGGGTACGTGCAGGGGATCAACGATCTCGTCACGCCGTTCTTCCAGGTCTTCCTCTCTTCCTACATCAGTGCGTTCTCCCTTCCTTCCTCGCGACCTTTCTGACTCTTTTTCGCAGCCACCGACCCAGAAGAGTACGACGTTTCGGCTCTCCCTCCTTCGGTTCTCGAAGCCCTCGAAGCGGATTCCTTCTGGTGCCTATCGAAGCTGCTCGATGGGATCCAGGACAACTACATCTTTGCTCAACCGGGGATCCAGCGACAAGTCGCCAGGATGAAGGAACTTTGCTCTCGCGTCGATGGTGCGTTCCTCGCCCACCATTTCTGCGCAGTGGTGCTGATGCTCGCTCGCAGCGCCGCTTGCTCATCATTTGGAGGAACACAACGTCGAGTTTATCCAGTTTGCGTTCAGGTGGATCAACTGCCTTCTCATGCGCGAGATGAGCGTCAAGAACATTGTCAGGATGTGGGACACCTACCTCGTTCGTCCCTCCCCTTCCCTCCTCCTCCCCTACTCACTCTCTCACAGGCCGAAGGCAGCGACGCCTTCTCCGAGTTCCACTTGTATGTCTGCCTCGCCTTCCTCGTCAAATGGAGCGACCAACTACGCGGCATGGACTTCCAGGTTCGCTCCCCCCCCCTCCTTCCTTGCTATCCAGCTGATCCTCGGTGGGATAGGCGATCATCATGTTCCTTCAGTCGCTGCCGACGCAGGATTGGGAGGACAAGAATACCGAACTGCTGCTTAGCGAGGCGTTCATGTGGTCGAGGACGTTTGAGGCTCGCTAGCAATTCTTTCGCTTTGTTGTTCTTGTTGGACTACCTCTCGAGCTATGGACTTTCTTCTGCTTGGTTTACGAGGTCTGAGTCGCTCTTGGGAATTTTGAGCGGGGGTGGTTCGAAGGGCGGCGAGTTTGCTCGCGCAGAGGTCTTCCTGAGCTTTGGGTCTGGAGAGGTACGTTCCTCCTCGCTCCCTGCGCTGTTCCTTGACCTGTTCTGCTGAACGCTGATCGCGAAGGAGGTTCCGATTCAGGTCTCGAGACAAAAGTGAGACGCGCCGTTGATTAGAGTTTCGGACGCGTTCGCGTCGAAAAAACAACACTCGATCGTTTCCTTCGCTTTCTTCCCCCCATCCCCCTCCCAGGCTCAAAGAACCGTACGGCGCGATCCCCGACGTTCCTGCCCGCCGCGTTTTGTCGATCGACCGACCGCACCGCCAAACCCAGCGGAACACCTTCGCAACCTCAACCTCCTCCCTCGACGCGTGAGTCCCCCCCCCCCCCCAGTTCTTGTCGCCCCGAGTCCTCTTGCAGCGTACTTGAACGCGCGGTGTTGGGAGCGAGGTCAAACGCTGACTTGCTTCCCTTTCGCAGAATCGCCATGGCACCCCGCACCGTGTCCGAGTACTATCGCGAGGCCGCACTGGCAGCCGAAGAAGGCTACAGTCCCGAGACGGACCACGTCGAACGAATGGCCGACGCCCCCTCCTACGACCGACTCCAGGCACCCGAGCGAAACCTCCACCCCCAGTCCTCCTTCCCCCCTCCTCAGC
>JANGFH010000324.1:0-11467 GCA_025758715.1 Glaciozyma martinii | reverse complement strand
CGAACAGCTCCTTGCGCTTGGCCAGTTCAATTTCGGCGAGTCGAGCGGGGGAGGGACGGTGGTCGGGGGGGGGGGGGGCGGTGTTGTAGATGGGTGGGGGGGGTCGAAGCTGGGTGGGGGGCTGGGGATGAGGGGAGGGTTCGGCCGACTGGGACAGGCGTGAGGGGTTAAAGTGGGGGTTGACGGCGGGGCGAACGGTGCGGCCGATGACCTGGGCGGGGTGAAGGAAGTGGGGAGGAGGGGGAGGAGCGAGGTGGGCCAAGGCGGGAGGAAGTCGGAAGCCCAGCTCGTTGAAGGCGATGGTGACAATGTCCTGGGAGACGCCGATGCTGAGAATGTACTCGGATGGTACGCCGTACGTGAGAAGCTCCCCGATGATGTGCTTGGCTTCCTCTCGAATGGCGTGAACGACTGCAGGAGGGGGGAGAAAAAGTGTCAGCAAGGGGGAGCGCCGCGCGATGAAAGTGAGCGCACCTGGGTTTCGCGGTGGTGGAGGCGGCTGGAAGGGCGTTGGGAGGAGAGGGGGAGAAGGGTAGGAGAGTTCCTGAGGCAGGGGAGCGGAGGGAGAGGGCTCCTGTGGCAGAGGGGAGGGCTCGTCAACAACCATGCCGTCGTCGTCCCCTGGTTCTGGGACTGGCTCGACCTTGACCTGCTCAATCTGGGCGGGCTCGCTAGCCTGCTGCTCGACTGGGGCGAGGGGAACCTCGTCCTCCCCCTCCTCTTCGACCTCGCCAATCTCCCCCTCCTCCATCTCTCCTTCCGCGTTTTCACCTGGTTTGTCGACATTGACGGCCTTCTTGACCCTCTTGCCTGGACCTGAACGAGCTTCTGCGGCCTTGCGCTTCTTCGAGTTGAGGGCGGCGGCTCTGAGTGCTGTGAGGTCGATCGTTAGAGGGCCCGGGACGGCGGAAGAAGAGGTTGACGCTGGCGATGGCGATGGGGATGGCGGGAAGGGTGGAGAGAGTGGGTTCAGAGTACTCGTACTCGCTCTCGTCAAAGTCATTCCGGGCGTGTAGGGGCGAAGGGGAGGAGATAAAGAGGATTCCACGCCAGCTTTCTTCTTCCCTTCCCCCCCTTCCCCCCCTTCCCCCTCTCGCCGATCCTCAATCGGTTCATCCAGCAGACGCCCGACCACGCCGTACCACCCCAGCTCACTCAGATCGGACACACGATGACGACTGAACGTATTGAACTCGCGACTCCCCACTCGACCCTACTCGCTGCGTCAAAGCGTCGGGGCAGCAGCACTCACAGGACGAACCCGTTCAACCCTGCCCTCACCTCGTCCTCGAACGAACGTACGTTCAGCTTGTCGCACTACCGCCCACCTCCCCAAGCTGACCCTCGTCACCTTTTCTCTTTTGATGCGCTCCTTTGACCCACGCAGCCGACCTCCAGATCACAGCGAGCCGCAAGAGAGGATCGGTGGCAGTCAGCTTCCACCGTTCAGCTCTTCTTCACACTCAGCTCGAAGTACGACAAGGTGGACCTCCAGCGATCGTAATCCGCTTGTCCGATATCGACCCTACCGCGGTCCCTCCTCCCATCCTCGAATCGACCAGGGCCTTGTGGAACGCTCTTTTCCTTTACTTGTGAGTCACTTCTGGGTGTAGCTTGGGCACGGCGCGCGTTGGGCGCTACCGCACCGAGGAGGGAAGCGCCGCTGGACCTGCGCAAGAGGCGCTTGTTCTTTGCTAGGCGCCCCAGGTTCAAGCCGCAGGCAGAGCTGAAGCACCGTAGGCTTGTCAGAAGAGCGAGTGAATGCGCCGCGCACTCTCTACTCGCGCAAGCTTGCGAGGATCGGCTTGGACAAGCGGATTCGCACTCACGGTGTAGCGACGACCGGGAACCCAGCTGACTCTCTACGCCCACAGTGCCACTGGACACGACTCTCCCCCTTCGTACCTCGTCGAGCTCCCCCTCCCTTCGAACGTCCTGCACACCTCCCTCCTCGCCCTCGGCGCGATCCACCACTCCCCCAGCTACACCATCTCTCGCTCCGCCATTTTCCAGCTCTACTTGTACGCCACGACGTTCACCCGGTCCCTCCTATTCCCCTATCTCCTCTCGACCCCCGCTGCCCCGACCCTCTCCCACCCTCTCCGCGCTCCCAAGCCCGCGGCCCACTCCCTCCTCTACAGCCGCCAGATCCCCCACCTCGACGCCTACTTCAAGCTCGCCGTCTGCGGACCCAACGACCTCTCCACCCTGCACACCTGGTTGAACGACGAGCGCGTCGACGTCTTTTGGCAGGAGAAGGGAACGTGGGAGCAGCACGAGGCGTTCCTCGCGGATCGGACCTCGGACGCTCATGTCATGCCCGTCATCGGGAGCTACGTTACCGCGAGCGTCGAGGGCGTCGTCGAGTCGGACGAGCAGGCGACCTATTCGGAGGTCTACTGGGTCAAGGAGGATCGTCTCGGTCAGCTCCTGGGAGAAGCCAAGGTGGACGACTACGACCGAGGTGCGTCCCTTTGATCCTACTGTTCTTCTGCGCGCTCGCTAACCTCCTCGCACGCACACGCAGGCATTCACATGCTCGTCGGATCAAACGCTCATCGCGGCCCTCACCGCATCCGAGCCTGGCTCCCTTCCCTCGTCCACTTTTGCTTCCTCGACGACCTTCGCACCAACCGCGTCGTCGCAGAGCCCAACGAAAAGAACGGCAAGATGATCAAGGTCCGTTACGATTTCGCCTTTCCTACGGACCCCACTTGACTGACGACTGCGGCTGCAGTACCTTGAGTCGGTCGGATTCAAGCGACAGGGCGACGTCGTCTTCCCTCACAAGACGGCGGCGTTCATGGTCTGCGAGAAGAAGGTTTTCTACGAGCTGTGTCCTTTCTGAAGCGGTAGAAGCGGTTTGGGTGGGATGGAATGCGAACGAGGTTTGTTTACACCGGCGCTTGCGCTACAAGAAGTGGGGTACAGCTATGATACGAGTCTCCCTGGGCTCATTTGGACATCTGAGAGTAGCCATTAGGGTTGAGCTGTGTCGACGAACGTCAGCCTCTCCTCTGTCAAAGCAGCGACGCCAACTCACCGCCTGCCAATTCACCAAATCGCGACACATCTCGACAATCCCTCGCTCCGCCTTCCACCCAAGCTCACGTTCAGCCTTGTCGACGGAACACACGACACAACCAAGATCTCCTGGTCGCCTCGCGCAGACGACAATCTTGATCGGGCGTTGAGCGATGAGGGAGAGCGTCTCGATGACGGTCAGGACCGAGGTTCCCTGGTTCGTACCCAGGCTGTAAGATGGCATCAGTAGCGAACGGCTGGTGAGAGAAAAGACGCACTTGTAAGTCGAGTTGCGCGCGAGAGGCTTCCCGTCTTGCATGTGGCGGATCGCAGCGAGGTGCGCTTTGGCGAGGTCGACGACGTGGATAAAGTCGCGTACGCCCGTGCCGTCAGGAGTCGCGTAGTCTGCGCCGTAGACCTGCGTGCCGAGCGAGGGTGAGCCCCGGGGTGGACGAGGAAGACGAGGAAGAACGCACCTTGACGTGATCTCGCTTGCCTTGGAGGACTTGGGTAACGATGGGCATCAGGTTTGCAGCGTTGGTAGGGTCCTGCGCGCAAAGTTGTGAGCGAGTGATCTGGCTGCGAGTGCAAACAGACGTACCTCGCCGATGTAGCCTGAGGGATGAGCTCCGCTCGGATTCGTGTAGCGAAGCGACATGGTGAGCCACTCGGGATCCGACGCGCTCCTGCGATGGAGAGACAGAATTAGCACCGAGTAAGCTGAAACCTTTAAAGCGAGCACTCACAAGTCCGACAGCACCTCCTCGCACATCCGCTTCGTTCGTCCATCTGCGCACCCGAGCCGGAATCAGCTCCTCCTCGAAACCACAAAGAGCGCGCCAACTCACAGGGATTCGTGATCCCCTTGCTCGCACCCAACCTCACATCGCAAGCTTCCTCCAGGATTCCCTCCCCATCGCAATCCTCGCCATAGACGACGCAACTCGACGAAAACACCAACCGCTTGCAGTTCCATTTCGCCAGCACCTCGACGAGGTTCAGGGTTCCACCGACGTTGATCTGGTAGTATGACAGCGGGTTGGCCAGGCTTCCAGGGACGGATTTGAGCGCCGCAAAGTGGATCGCCGAGACGATTCGCGAGGTGGTGGGAGTTTTGGCGTAGAGGGAGAGTACGGTGGCGAGAGCAGCGCGGTCTTGGATATCGGTTGGGTGAAAGTAGAGAGGAGGGTGGAGGTGGGAAGGGAGGTCGAGGGAGGTGTGGTGGGCGGAGGAGAGGATGCGGACGCGGTGGAGGACTTCGATATGCGAGTTGGCCTGGTTGTCTAGGACGACGACGCCGCTGCAGTGACATGTTCAGCTCGTTCTCCTAGCGAAAGTACAGCTGCACTCACTGCTTCCCTTCCTGAAGAATCTCAAGGACTGTATGCGATCCAATGAACCCGCTCCCGCCTGTATTCTCAGCGCGTTAGCTCGCACCATCAGTCCTCCACCCACTGCAGCTCTCACCTGTTACTAGAATCAACGGAAACTCCTTCTCGGCCTGGCTCTCCACCTCCCTCGCTACAGCTGCCGCCTCGGTTTCGCCTGGAGGAGGCGTTCTCGGCGGAGTCGAAAGAGGAATGCGGTGAAGGGACTCGGGATCTAGAGGAGTGATGGAGTTGAGAGGACGGCAGGAGGTGGCGAGAGGCTCGTTGCTGGAGGGGAGGTCGTACGCGGCGAAGAGGGACGGACTGCAAAACACCGAACTCAGCGCATAAGACGCGTTCTGTCGGCGAGCTCGTACCTTGGAGGGTGAGAGACGACGACGTTGTTCTCCCATTCGGCGGGCGATTCCCCCTTTGACCTATCGTCGAGGATGCTGTTGATGGCGGCACGGAGGAGAGCTGGCGAGTGAGCATGCAGCGAAGGAGGCGTTGAGTCTGTCGGAGTCGCCATGAGGGGGCGGGAAGGGGAGTTGGTACAGGCCTGGGTCAGAGTACAGAGCGCCGTATGCGAGGTGCTAGCAGCACCAAACCGGGACGAGGTCGGAGGCGTGTGGGAGGAGGGAGAGCTTCAAAATAAGCGCGACTCGCGAGCTTCTCTTCGACTTTCGGACGCTGCCGACAAACCTCTGTTCCAAGCAGTTTTGCGATGTCCAGGAAGCACCATGTAATACTGTCGCACGACCCTAGAACGACAGGGCAAACGACAAATGCTATTCTATTTCGCTGCCGCCCCTTCGCCGTTCAGTAACGGCGTTGGACGACTTGCTCCTCGTGCCCGTGATCTCCAGGATGCAGGTTTCGCGTAGGCCCAAGTGGATAACAACACTAGCGATGCGCCGAACGCGACTCCGAACGAAACCTGCGAGAAATGCTTTAGCGCGGCGAGCAGGAACACGGGAGGAAGGGAACGCACATGAAAGTTGAAGAGGTAGACGCTCGCGATGAACGAGAGGATGATACTGATGCTGGTGGAGAAGCACTTGGCAATGTTGTCGGCGTGCTGCATCACGAGAGCTGAGGGCGAAGGAAGATCAGCCCCGCTAGAACAAACGCACAGCTCGAGAGACGCACCTGCCAGCAACCCTCCCATCACCTGCAACCCAATCACCGCCCAAGTCATCTCGTCGAACCCCTCAAAGAACGAGCCAGCGAGCACTCTGCTCGTCTCCATCGCGCCTCCCATCCACCCTCCCTCGAGCGACAACGACCTCCCATCGTCCCCTTTGGTCCAACCCCCCTGCATCTCGTACCAGACGATCGGAAGTCCCGCTGCAAGTCCAAAGAGGGAGAGTTGGATGTTGCGAATCCACAAGCTCGGTTGCGACTGCGAGCCCTCGTTCTCGTCCGTCGACGACGCAGGCTTCTTGAGCATGCGCTCAAAGTAGGTCGATGCAAAGCCTGAAGAAAGGCAGGCGGCCATGACAGCGACGAGGCCGAGAACAGGGTTCGGAGCGGGGTGAGAGTCGAGGTTGAGGGGAGTCGCGGGGGAGGAGGGGAGGTGGGGGGCGGGAGCGGCGCTGTGAAGTTGGACGATGCCGACGCCGAGGGTGAGGATAAAGAGGGAGATCCATTGTTGAGGGGAGAGGACGCGGTTGAGGAGGAGGACGGAGCATAATGCTGTCGCGGGGATCTGTTGCGATGGAACGAGGTCAGACAGAATGACGAAGGGGGAGAGACTCTGCGCCGAACCGACCTTGAGTTGGTACGCCAGCTGGAAAGTTGGTACGCTCAGGTTCCCCGATGCCAAATACTGAGCATTCGCCTGAAAGACCTGCGAGAGGGAGAAAGGGGTGAGCTGCCCACATTCGCATTTCCCGAAACTCGCACGCACAAAGAGTATTGAAGGGATCGCCAGCTTCCACCACCCAGGTCCAAACACCGTCTCCTTGAGCGCCACCCACGAGTCTTTCTCCAGGATTCCCCAGTCCGGATCCACCGCGACGGGCAGTCGTGTCGGACTGCGATGATTGGGATACAGTCCGCCTGAGGTGGGCGTGCGAAGGGGAGAGACGGGGCCGGCGGGGGTTGCGGGAATGACGGCCACGCTGATGGGGTAGAGGTTCTGAGCGAGGGAGATGTTGATGTTCAAGCTCGAGCTGCGAGAATGAGCGGTGGTCGGAGCTCCTTGTCCACCTCTCCGCTTCTGAACTGGTGTAGCAGAAAGGACGCCATCAGCTCCTTCCTATCCTTTCCCCCCTAGGGCACGAACTCACTCGGAATCGCAGGCGCCTCCACGACCCACTCATGGGCCTTCTCCGGCTCCCGTTGAGCTCCACCGCCGCCAGCGTTCCCGCTCCCCTCCATCCACGCCGGCTCCTCCGTAACGTCCTCTATCGGCTCGTACCGCTGCTTCCGCTTCTCCTCGACGCGTGGTCGTAGCTCCCCAGTCCAGAAGACGAGTGCGGTCGAGATGGCAATCTTGAGGGCCTCTGTCAAGGCGACTGCTGATGAAGGGTGGTAACGAGGTCGGTCTGAGACGGCGTGACGAGAGATGTGGAGGACGATAGAGAGGACGCTAAAGTGGATGGTGAGTCCTGCGAGGGACAAGATGGCAGCCTGAGCGGTCGCCGTCAGCGGGGGTTGTTCCCTTGACAAGGGGAGGTGGTTCTGGCTTACCCTGCTTAGAGGTGCCATACAGCTGGCACGCAGTCAAACTCGATACCCCTCGCTTGCTGCTGAACGAGTCTAGAGTCGAGTTCGAGTCGAGTGGGAATCGGGAGAGAGAGACCCGCCCTCCTCTCAGGCAGTTCCCTCTTGACCTTGCGCCAACTGCTCTCGGGTTCCAACTCTCTCGACTCAAAGGATGAATTCCTTCTTTGCCAGCTCTCATTACGCTGTAGTCGGCGCTTCGACCAACCGAGCCAAGTATGGAAACCGCGTGCTCCGGTGGTGCGTCCTCGGCCTGCCTGCACGAGTTGGAACCCAGCTGACCCTCCAAACGACCAGGTACCTCGACCACAACCTTCCAGTCGATCCCATCAACCCGCGCGAAGCTCAGATCGAAGGCCTCCCAGTCCTCTCTTCCCTCACCCAGCTGAAAGACCCCGCCTCGACCTCCATTTCCGTCATCACTCCGCCCGCCGTTACCGCACGTCCTCGTGCTCTCTTCAAGAGGAAGCCCAGCTAACATGCTCCCCATAGCTCGAGGTCGTCAAGGAGGCACTCGCGTTGGGGATTCGGGGGATCTGGCTGCAGCCAGGCGCCGAGAGCGTGGAGGTTGCGGCGCTGGTTAGAGAGAGAGGAGTACGGGACAGAGTTCTCTTCGGAGGACCTTGTATCCTCGTACAGGGAGAGCGAATGATGGGGGAGAACAAGTCGGGCAAGCTGTAATTCGACCTGGACTTTGTTGAGACTGGCGGCGCGTCCTTGCGGCGATTTCTATAGAGCTCCTTCTCTGCTCTCTCCACGACCACTGCTGCTCCCGGTCGCAACAAGTTCAATTTCCATCAGCGCGCAACCCCTCCGCTTCCCGCTCCCCCAGCTCCTCCAGCTCCCGCTCCTCCCGCGTTCCTTCCTCCTTCTCCTCCTCCTCCGTTGTGCTGAGGGTCCCACTGCGGGTACGCCGGCAGGTTGGACTGGAAGTACTGGTGCGGGTTCGGCGCCGCGAAGAAGTCGTTGTTGAACCCGCCCGCGTTGAAGTCAAACTGGGGAGCCAGCGACTGGAGAGGGTGGTGTCCGAACGTCGGCTGCTGCTGCTGCTGCTGCTGAGGTTGGTTCTGGAGGACGGGGGAGGGGATAAAGTTTCGGGGGAGGAAAGGAGGGAGGGCGTTGCGCTGGGGAGGCGGGGAGGGAGGGGAGCGAAGGCGGTTCGGAGCTTGAGGCATTTGGGGAGGTTGCTGGTACTGCCGCTGCTGCTGTTGCTGGTGCTGCTGGTACGGCGGCTGGTACGACGGCTGGTACGGTGGCTGGGCCTGCTGCAAAGGCTGCTGCGCCTGTTGGTGCTGAGCCTGCTGCTGCTGCTGCTGAGGGGGAGGAAGGCGGCGAGGGTCGAGTTCCTTCGGGACCGGCGCGAGGACGGAAGGCAGCGTCGACGTCGGCGCCGACGACGAAGACGCAGCGCGCTTGAGGTTCTCCGACGCGACCGTCCTCGCAAAGATTGGCTCCTCCGCAATCGACGACGGCGTCGCCACTCCTTCGCTCTCGGCGATCCGAGCGTTCTCCTCGGCCTCGTCCTTGATCCTGCGCTCCTCGACTTCGGCCGCCTTGCGCGTACGGGCTTCGACGAGAACTGCCGGCAGGTTCTGCGGCCAGATGGCGAGACCGGGAAGTTTGACCGCGGGGGCGTACTCTGCGAGCAAAAGGCGGCGTCAGCTCGGTGGAGCCTGGATCCCGTTGAATGTAACCAAGCTTACTCTGCTCGATCGACAGGATGAACCCGATCAGCGCGTGGAGAGGGAGGCCTTCGAGCCATTCGCGCTTCTCCTCGTCCGGGTACGCCGTGCCCTTGCCCTCCTCTCCCATGACCCATTCTCCAACGCCGACATCGGTATCAGGGCGCGTTCGGGCGAGCTTGACGTCGCACTCCATGCAGAGCCACGAGAGATCCGACGAGACGACTTGCTCGTTGATCGGAGGGTCGTGGCAGATCTGGTGCCAGCCCTTGGAGCATGATTCGCAGATGACGAGCTGCAAAGAGGCGTTAGTTGTGTTGGGAGGGGAAGCAGGAGGGTTGAGCCTGCGCACTCGGTTGGCTTTTGGCGAATGGCCCTCCTTGCAGACTTGGCACATCTGTCAGACGGCGAAGCAGAGTCAGTTCTCCGAGTCTGAGGACGCGGCCAGTTGAGCGTACGAGGGATGCGTCCGGGTTGATGATGCTTGCACGCTTCTTGCGGTGGACTGCAGCCAGATCGTTAGCTGAGCGCGCAGGAGGGAGGAGAAGAGAGGGGCGTACTCGTCGGACGGGTCGTGGGCGCGAACGGCGTAGGCTTGGAGATCTTGCGGCCGTACTTGGTTGTAGGAGGGAGTACGATCTCGTCCGAGGGGCTCCACTGCGCGCGCGTGCGAGGGAGTTAGCAGGGAGCCAAGCCTCTTGAGCCCGAAAGAGAAGACTCCTCACGTCGTCGGGCATCTCCTCGTTGCTGTTGTGAACGCGTCGCTCCTGCGCGTCGTCCATGTCGTCCGAGCCATCACTCCCATCGTCGTCTTCATCGCTGCTCGGCCTGGGGCGCTTGCCGCCGCGTCCCCGTCCCCGCCCTCTGCCCCTCGCGCGCGATCCCCTGGGCCTCCCCCTCGACCCCGGTACCGCCGTCGGCCGACTCTCGGTTCCAGGAATCTTGCGCGGTCGTCCACGAGGTCGCTTGACGGGGGCGGCGTCCACGATGGAGGTGAGGGGCGGCAAAACGTTCGAGGCGGCGGGGGGAGCGACGGACGAGGTGGAAGCCGCGAGACCGACGGGGGGTCCGGCCGAGTTGAAGGGAGGAGGAGGAGCGAACTGGAGAGGACGAGGCGCAGGCGGCGCTGCGTGTTCAGCCTGGGCGGAGAGTCGAGCTTGCTGCTGTTGTTGCTGGGCCCGGTCTACGCGTCAGTTCCCGTTGGCTTCGGTTTCGAGGTTGGCTCACCTCTGCCATCATCCTCAGACCTTCTGGGATATCGTTCGTGTCTTCCTCAAAGTCCAAGCCTCCTCCGAAGTGGGTCGAGTCTGGGGGGGGAAGGGAAGGGGGATCAGTTGGAGAGGAAAGATACGGGGTCCAAAGCCGCTTACGGTCCATTGCGGCCTGGGGGATCTTCTTGAGGTGGAAGAGAAGTCTTTGGGCGTGGGCTGCGAACGCTGCTGGGTCGCGGGGAGAGGAAGGGAAGGCGGGCTCAAGACGGGCCAATGAGCGTGCTATTAACTCACCGCTACTACTCGCTGGCCGAGTCTCCCCTCCTCGTTTTCGGGACAGCGCGTCTTTAACTCCAATTGAGGTTAGCTGCTCTTGTAAAGACGGCAAACGCAGGAGGTGATGGACGTCTCGGCGGCAAAAAAGATTGAACAGAGTGGGAATCGAACCCACGCTCAATTAAGAACCAGCAGTCACGTGTGACCTTAAGCTGGCGCCTTAACCGCTCGGCCATCTGTCCGTTTCGATAGTGACTGGAGGCGCGGATGCCAGTATTGATGCCGTCACTCCTCCCTCCTCGCCCAACTCCGTACCGGCCCTTGCCACCTCAAGGCCGACCTCCACAAGACGCATAGCTGGCCCGACAACCGCTGCAAGTGCGGGCTCCCTGAGACGAGGCGCCACTTGTTCTTTGCGTGCGCGCTTTACGAGGAGCAGCGCGGCCGACATCCACGCCGTTGGACCGGATGCCTACGACCTCTCCTCCCTCCTCAGCGACCCCAAGAACCTCCCCCACACCCTTGCCTTCTTCATCAGCACCAGGCGCTTCCCGAGGTACCACCAGGAGCTCAAGGCGCGCGTGAAGGTCGAGCAGAAGGGGAAGGGCTGAGCGGGCTGTCTGCCGGTCTTGGAGGAGGGAGGGGTATTGGGAAGGGTACTGGGGGTATTGGTTGGAGCTGGAGGAGGGGAGGGGCGGTGATGGACAAGGGGGAGGATGGATCGGTTGGACGAGGAGTGCTGCGGCACTGGGAATCGGGAAGGGACTAGGAGTCGGTGGCGTGCTGGAGGGAGGGACTTTGAATACATCACGCTGCGTATAAGTATCTGGAGACTACAGGACACGCTCCACAAGCCGCACTCCCCCTTTACTGCCCCTTTGCCTTGGGGCTCTCCCACATACTGGTGGTCAATATGGGCTGATGCTTGACATGGACTAGGAATGACGATGTCTATCTATCTGTCTACCAATGTGACGCTGCAGCAGCGAGGATCCGCCCCAGCAGGGTCGAAATCCGGAAATGCGGCTGTGCGCTCACTCGGGCCAGATTTGGCCTACCTCGAGGCTCTTTGCGGTACCGAGCTCAGCAGGTCCACCAGTATGGGCAGGGGACACCTCGCAAGGCAGAGAACGCAATCTGTGACGCTGCAGGAGCGAGGATCCGCCCCAGCAGGGTCGGA
>JANGFH010000321.1:0-28476 GCA_025758715.1 Glaciozyma martinii | reverse complement strand
CTCCATAACCTACTCTACCATCTATTCACCCCTTCTTTTCTCTCTCCTCTCCTCCCCCGACCTAAAGCACCTCACCCTCCTCGGCACTCCCCTCGCCCTCGACTCTCCCACGACCTTTGCAAGCCTCACCCTCACCCTCCCGCATCTCACAACTCTCCACATTGACGAGCACGCACGCTTCATCTTCCCTCTACTCCAACTCTGCACCTCACTCCACACGCTTCGCCTCAGAGGCGACACCCCCGCGCGGATCATTGAGAGGCTCCCACCGCTGGAGACGCTGGTCCTCGAGGAGAGGGAAATAATGCGATGACTCGGGGGGGCAGCAAATCTTGACGATGCGGAGGAGTTGGAGGAGCGTCGAGGCGTCGAGGAAGGGTGGAGCGAGGGGGAGACTTGGTTGAGGGAATGAGAAGGATGCGGGGTGGGGGGTGGAGAAGTTTCTGTAAGATTCGAGGTGCGGCCTCTTGCTGGGATTAGTGCACCAGCGAGAAGGACTGTGGAGGAGAGCGGGTCGAGAGAACGAGGAGAGATTTGCATCTTTCTTCCTTTTGCGTCTTTCTTTGACAGAATCTCAGAGTTTGTTGGGCAAACCTGAAAGGGAGTGGCTTTGGAGCCCCACCTAACGAAAGCAGAACAAGTGGAAGGGATCCTTCCTGGGCAGGTGCGCTGAGCGCGCCCTCCTCGGCGTCCGCTCGAGTCCGCGCTTACCCTCTGCCACTTCGCCAACAATGTCGACCGAGCAGGGCACGACGCAGATCGAATTGAAGCTCTGCGGCGCCTCTCCTCCGACCCACTCGGCCCCCAGCTTCCGCATCAACACGCGCCTTTGGAACGAACGAGTCGAAGACCTCATCGAAATCTCCGTCCTCGCGGGCCCCAAGCCCAGCGACAAGCCGTCCCCCACCACGCTCGCCAACCCCCTCTCCGAATCCAGCGTATCCCACCGCCCTGCCTTGCGAGCCAAAGTCCTTGGAACGTCCAGGACGGTCAAGACCTACTTCGCGGTGGGGAAGCTCGGCGGGTACGACCACGAGGCGGAGTAGCGAAACTGTCGAGGAAGGAGCGCGAGGGGGTCATTCTTCGTGCGCTCAGGACGACGGTGGAGGAGCTGGGAGGGGAGAGACCGCAGATTGTCACTCGGTTCCACTGCCCGGAGGTTTCGCTCAAACGGCTCACGAAGGGACGCGGGGAGGGCCTCTTCAACCTCGTTCGGCACTTTAGCAGCATCGACGACGAGGCGGACGACTTTCCCTACCTTCGATATGCTGGAGTCGAGCGGATCTGCGGATGGGTCATGGAGGTGCGGATGGGTCATGGAGGAGGACTTTCCGCGATCTCGAGGGGAGCGCGCTCTCCAGGAGGCCGATCTGCTTGAGCGGCACCAGTTTCTTTCGCACTTCGTGATTACGGTTCTCTCGATCCTGGTGAGAGATTCGGTGGCTGTCGACGTCGCCTGGTGCTGACGTTCTTTGGCTCCTCGCAGGACGGCAAGCAGGACCTGATCGAGGCCAAGCGTGCGACCAAGAAAACGCAAGGCTCAGCTTCTACCAAGGTCGTCTGCACAAACATCGCTCAGCTCGGTGGAACGTACTATTCGTCAGGGTGCGTTCCCCAATCCAGGCTTCGCTCTCCTCGCTGACCCCCACCTTGAACGCAGGCCCGGAGCTCGTCAAACCCTCCGCCCGTCCCCCGCCCTCGCACGCCAATGCCGCGCCCTCGCCCAGCAGCCCGTCACCAAAGACCTGATCCCCTACTTTCTCTTCCCACTCGACCCTTCCTCTCGCCCCATCGCCCTCTCCAGCTCCAGCTCTCGCGGAGCAGTCCTCGCGAAACTCGTCATGGAGCTCCACATTTCCCTCCTCATCGTCCCTCCCTCGGTGCCTATCCTCGTCAGGATGTTGAAGCTCGTCTCGCCGTGTGCGAGCGTCATTTTTTAGGACGGCTCGGAGGAGGACCAAGCTGCGCTGAGGAAGCTCATGGCGGAGGATGCGTGGGTGTTGGAGGCAGAGGCGGCGCTGAGGAGTCTGGGGTTGACGGAATCCCAGTTGGGGATGAAGGAGGATCGTCGCATGCAGAGCGCCATGCTTTGTGTTGTTCTTTCCCAGTTGGGGAGGGAGTTGGGAGAGGAGCTTGCGAAGGAGGCGTCGTTGACAATCATGGGTCGAGGGTCGAGTGGGAGCAAAGGCGCATCTTAAATAGCGTGTTTCTGTTTAGCTTGGAAAGTATTGGGAGAGGGAGAGGGAGAGGGAGAGGGAGAGGGAGAGACCGAAGTGGGCGTGTCGGTGATTGGAGAGCTCTCCTCCCTAGACGGCATTCCAAGCGAGTGTCGAGACTTGGTAAAGAGCTAGGAGTACGAAGCAGGAGCTTTCGAGTGAAGCAGAGTCTTTTGGGAGCGTCGCGAGCAGCGAGCTTTGAAGGCCAGCGGCATCTGCGAGCGCGTCGTCTGAACCTCTCTTCCTCATCAAGCAGGTCTGTGTCCAATTCCTATACAGCTCCAGGTCAACGGCAAGCTCTGGTACTCTGCGCGGCAAACCTAAGAAGGCGAGTAAACGTGCGGCGCTCGGAACACGAGGCACGTAGTCCGGCGGCGCGTTTGGAGAAAGTGTGCTGATTGTTTCCTGGTGGTTTGGAGGGCTTTTGGTGTGATCTGAATCGGCTTCCAGATTACAGAGCCTGCTGAGCGCCGTCGCGTGCCCGGAAGTCCGGCGTGGCGGTCCCGGACCAGGAATGTCGGGCAAAGAGCTGTCGTCAGCTCGTTTTTGCAGCGGTTTGTAACGTTTTCGCGTGCAACATATCTACAGAGTACTCGGGAAGGAGTCGTTCAGGGGTCTGCAGGGCCTGGCAGGCCGTACGCGGCCCTGGGAGCGCTCTCACCGTCGCCAGCGCTGAATCCACTCGTTTGTATTCGGGAAAAATTCGGTACGGCCAAGACGTCGGCCCTCCTTCATCAATAGCCTGTGTGGTCTAGTCGTATCAATCTGCTCCTTGAACGCAGATGAGAAGGAAGGTGATGCAACACACTGTTTGAACTCACTCGAGTGTCACCTCATCCCTGCCATTTCTTGGTCAGGTTTCCGTTCTCCGGATCTCACACCTTGAGGACCTCGAGAACGTGGCACCAGAATGTAACTAGAAGTCTTGAAGGCAGAAGCGAGATCACTGGAAGCACTCGAGACTGGTTGGAGCTGGAATGCCGGGGAGGTATCGTCTGCGTAACTTTTCACTGTGGAACCTATCTAGGAAGTATCCAGGAAAGCTTCTTTCAAAGAAGGGGTTGTCGAGGGACAGATTGCTGGCATTGCTCGTCAGGTCGGTGAGGGAGAGCCAAATATGTTGCCCCTTGCTCCTCCCTCAATGGAGATCCGACTGCAGAGTCCGGCTCCCTCTTGGCTGCCTCTCTGGATTTATATCTTACACCCTGTCCAGGAAACCTCCTCTGGACGGACTCAATCTCGAATTGTTGAGACAGAAAGTGTTGGGTGCCTTGCTTCCGACTTGAAGTTGCTGGGCTTCGCTCTTTCTGTACCCCTTTGGAGTTCGCTCTTATGTACCCTTTTGCTCCAAACGGTACGCCAGAGCAGGCGTACACGTGCACCGGCAGTACTTGAACAGCCGCCCCAGGATCTCGGTGGTCTCGCCCGTCTGCTATTGGAACGGGGACTGTGTTGGGCTTTCCTGGAGCCGCCAAGGTAGCAAAGCATTGTTTTAAATGCACCCCCTTTATCTTTCTAGGCAGCACAGGACCTCCAGACGCAGCGAGAGAGGAGGGGCAAGGATAAGTGGCGTTAGAATCTCGCAAAGACTGGTCCGAGGTCTCTGGTCCGCCCATCCCCCGTCCCGCTTCTAAATCCTGCGGTAAACTCGTACCTTGTAACCCTGGCTATGGTCCCGCCAAAGGCCAGCACCAGAGAGCTCCCAGAAGATTGAATTGACTTGGGTCTCCGCGACGGTGACACGTTCAATTCTCCCTCGTCCCCACGAAGTGTCACAGCGGCAACACCTGGTCCAATAATTGCACTAGTGTCGCGCTACCTGCCACATTATTTCCAGCTAGTTACGCGCGTATGCGACCAAAAATCAGAAAGGTCCCGCACTTGACGAGGTCACCGCTCACGCGTCTCCCGACCAATCTCAAGTTGCAAGACACCAAAAGATGCGCAAAAGCAGCCGCTTTCCAACGGCGCCTTGACCGAGCCGCGCAAAAAGAAACTCGCGCCGGCATCGGCAGAAGAAAGGCCCGCGCAGGGAATTGAACCCTGGACCTCATCCAATTCGGTTAAACCCTAAGGATGAATCATACTACTAGACCACACAGGCTTTCGATGTCGGAGGGCCGACGTCTTGACCGTACCGAATTTTTTTCAAATACAAACGAGTGGATCCAGCGCTGGCGACGGTGAGAGCGCTCCCAGGGCCGCGTACGGCCTGCCAGGCTCTGCAGAAGGTGCCCACAGATTATCTGACAAGCGGAGGACCCGTGGAACCGAGTGAGGAAGCAAAAATGGGCCACCTGGAGCACTGGCAACAATTTCAATTTCGGGACGAATTCAATCACAACACTTCCATTTTTGCGTCTTCCGACCTCGGTCCGCGCTCGAAAAATGCCCCAGCAGCTGCCCTTGAGCCCTCCAAACACCACATCCCCCCAGACTCACGTACCAGAAAAGCTCGCTGCCGAGTTTGATCCTGCGAAGCGCACGGGCCTCTCCTGTGTCCCACTGTGGCGGACTGGCGGTCCGGCAGCAAGCAACGGGAGTTGCAGAGGCGCCAGACCCTAGTAAGAACGGAGATCCCCCTTCTGGAGCTATCCCCAACCAACCGAGCGTGTGTAAGCTGTGAAGGCTTCATTTCTTCGAGCGCTGCTCTCAACGCCTCTTTGATTGCCACTCTGCTCGTTAAGATCTCTCTCGCCGCACTCCATGAACCCAAAGTTCTCCTTAGAAGCTCAAATACAGACATAGACAGAAAGACAGATAAGAAGCCTGGAGGGGGAGAGTTCACCTTGAGACGACCTGCCGACTCGGAGCGCCCCGTGTGGATCCCTGACTCCTGTTGGATGCAGTGAAAAGGAGCTGCCTGGCTGGCTCTCCAGGGCGCTGCAAAAAAAAACCCCTACTCGCACCCTCTCCCTGGAACAGGGAATTGTCGAGGCTTCTCGAGCGCTTCTCGCTCCTTGTGCGAGTTGGCTGAATCCCAAGCACCCGCACCTAAATCCTACGTTGTGATGGATTATACCAGTACCCAGTTCCTCACCACGGAAGGCATTGCAATCTGAACGTCCAGAAACTGAACAAGCGGCTCGCTCTCTCGATCCTGGATTCTGGAACTGGACGCCCAGGTCTCCTGCAATTGCCTGATAGCTCCCAGGCCTCGAACGCTCACACCAGACAAAAAGCCGCGGAGCGCACCGAGGAAACTACTGCTGGAAAGCATGGTAGCTGCAACAGTACCCGCTGGAGCTTGCGCGGAGCGAGTGTCGGCCTTTGTACTTTCCTGTTCCCTCTCTGCGCATCTCCACCAAACCACCATCGCTGCTGGTATCCTTGCGTAATTACAACTCGTGCCAATCCGAACGTTACGACAAAGTGACCTCAAAGCTCGACCGTCTGAATCCTCGTCCCCGTCGCAATCTTGCCCCTCGGTCCCGTCTTCCTCTGAATGTCCAACGCATGCGCGATATCCTAGCGAAAACCCCACAATCAGCACGCGCACCAAAAGCAAAGGGGAACGAGGAGGGACTGACGGCATCGAGAGACCCGTAGAACCCGTAGCCCGAAAAGTCTTCCTCGAGATCGTGCGGCTGGTTGGAGCCCCGACGGAGGTGCGAGAGAGGCTTGCCCGTCCGTGCGTCGACTTCTCCAACGTGGTGATCGACAAACGTCTGCAGCGAGGAGCATCGGCAAGGAACGACGACGAGGAGAGGAAGAGGAACGCACGTTGTTGGGACGACGGTTCGCCTCGCGGTAGAGCTCCTTCATCATTCGCTCAACTTCGAGGAAGTAGGCGCGAAGAGTCTCGAGGAACCGCTCCGTCTGGAGATGCTTGCTCGACGCGCAAAAGTTCATCGAGTCATCCTGTCCCCGAAAAAACCCTCGTCAGCGAGCCGATCCTCGCACGAGGAAGAAGAGAACGCACCTTGATAATGTACCCAATCCCAAACCCGTCCGGCACGACCGATCCAAACCCAAACAACCTCAACGCAGGGTTCCCGCAGTTACTGGTCGACAGCGTCGAATGCCCGAGCGTCGAGTACCCAGGATCCTGGAACAGCATCGGCACCGTCGCCGCGCGCGCGTCCGAATCCTCCGAGTCCGAATCGGAAGGACTGCCAGCGTTCTTCTGCTGCGTGAGGCAGTACATGGCGTAGAGGACGCGATCCTGTCCGAGTCCCTTGATGCAGGCCTTGGTGAGCTCCGTGTGGGCTTTGCAGGCCGTGCGAAGGGCGTCCATCTTCTCGCGCGACGAGGCGTCCGAGCAGAACTTCTTGACAAACTCGACGGATCTGCGACAAGCCAGGGGTCAGTGAGAGTTGAGGACGAAGACGGGAGGAAACGTACTCGGGAGTGACGCTGCGAATGGCTTCGGTGCGACCGTGGAGGAACGCCTTGGTCATCGCAGGCTCGTAGGTCGACTCGGTGCGGCCGTAGAGGGAGAAGTAGGCGGCCTGGTACGCCATCTGGACGAAAGCGTCGGGGGAGAATCCATGTTCTGTCGATCGAGAACAAGGTCAGCCATCGTCGAAGAACGCCCGAAGAGGAGAACGCACGAGTGATGGTGTTCTTGCCGTATCCCTCAAACTCGAGCGCGACGGCCTCGTTCTGGCAGATGAGGTCGCTGAGGCGCGTCTCGGCAAATCGCTGTCCAGCAAGCCTCATCAGCAACAGCTTCTTCAAACCACGACACTAGAACGCACCACAGCCATCTTGAGCTCAGGCGTCATGATCCACTCGAGCTTCTTCGGCGCCTGCGATCGCACTCGAGCATTAGCGAAACGCGCAACTCGCGAACGGAGGAACGAACGAACCGTATCAATCTCCTCGGGCTCCTCCTGGACCTGCCCAGGCTTGGGAGCCTTCTTTCCCGCTCCCTTGGCCCACGGCGAGACCTTGGCCTTGAAGAGCGTCGCGGCACCCGAGTTGATGGACTTGGCGAATCGAAGAATGAGCTCGGTGTAGACGTCTGCGACAAATCTGCAACGCGATCGAGTCAGCGAAGAGCGAGAGGAAGCACGGGCGAGAACGCACCGAAGGACAGTGTGGCCGTCGACGGCCGAGTGCTCAAAGTTGATTCCGGCGGTACCGTTGGCTGCGACGATGATTTGGAGCTGGGGTGGAGAGAGTCGTCAGTGAGAGAAGCAAGTGCGAAAGCGTCGCAGGACGCACTTTGTCGTAGTATCTGAAGAATGAGCAAGTCAGTCATGAAGTCACGAGAGCTACGAGACGAAAAAGGACGAACCGGTTGGTGCAAGTTCCGACCTGAACTCCCTTTTCGAGCTTGTAGGTTCCGCCTGCGTCACATATTAGCTCCCTCCTCCTCTCGCTACCCCAACATGGACTCACACAGCATGTTGTTGCACATCTCCGTCGCGGAATTGGGAGTCGAGTCGTCCAAGCACACGACAAAGAGCGCCTTGTCGAGCACATCCAAGCACATGGCGTTCCCAGGCTCATGCATGAGCGTCGTGCGGTGACCAGCCCAGATCGCTCGTCGCTCGGTCGAGAGGACTCCGAGAGCTGACTGGGCGACTTGGTTCGGAGGCGTGCGGTCGGCGTCGGAGATGATGGCGGCGAGGTTGGAGAGGAGGGCGCGCTCGGTGAGGCAGGGACGGTTCTTCGAGTCAAGCACCTGTGCTCCAAGGGGTTAGCAATCGGTCTGGAAGGACAGAGGGAAGTCCTACGCACGTCGAACCAGTAGAATTGGCCGCGACGAACGACGATGATGTGCTTTGATTCGGGGTCGACCTGCATCTGACAGCCGGTCCTACACGAGAGGTCAGCTTTGCGATCCGAAAACAAGCGGGACGAGGACGCACTTTGTGGGGATGCGGGCAGTTCCGAAGAGCTTCGAGTATTGGCTCATGTCGACTGTGAGAGGGTTAGCTCTTGTACATCGCAGAACAGGGCAAGGGTACGCACGAGGGGTTCCACGGAAATCATCCGGGGGAAGCTCTCCCTCTCGCAAGTCGTGCACAAAGCCGAGACTGGCAAGAATGAGGGAGGAAGCGCGCATGAGTTGACTTCCTCGTGCAGGCGTCGGATCGTCCCTGCGTAAACCCAATCAGCTCCAGTTCATTCCACACGCTCTCCGACCAGACTCACTCGAGGATAAAAAAGGGGTTGAGGGAGAGGACGACGGAATCGGCGTGCGAAAGGTACGAGTCGGACCACCACTCCTCGATGTAGGAAGCGCGCGTCGAGGCGTACTCGACGAGACGCTCGTGGAGCGGAGGACCCTCCTTGGCCATGAACTCCTTGACTACTATCTTGGTTCGCTCGTGCTCCTGCGTCGACTGCAACACGACGAGAAATGCGTCAGCTTCCGGTTTGCGTCTTCGGTGTTCAGGCGTGCCCTCTCCCTCCTGCGCCGTAGAGCTCCGCCAGCGTGGAGTAGGGCACTCCCCTCGGTCTTCCCCCCCGCCACTCCCCGCCTCTCCACCTCCCTCCCCAATCGCCCACCTCCCACCCTGCCCTCTCCGAAGGCGAATGACCGAAGCAGCTGAATGCTCACCTGGAGTCCCTCGAGCGCGCGAAGGTACCGCTCCAGCGTGTCCTCGAGCGGAGGGATGGGAAGATGGGGGAGCTTGTCCTGGTGCGCCATCGTCTTGCCCACATGCTGGACGGGACTCGGAGGTCGAGAGATGGTGACTGGGCGAGGGGGAAGCATTTGGTCGAGGTGGTCGTGTGGCGGGCGCGGGGTGTTCGACTTGGAGAGAAGGAAGGAGCAAGGGCCGAGCCTTGAACAGAAGAAGTCTTCGGGCCAGTGAGGGAAGCTCGCTCCAGTGTCAGCGGGGCTCCTCCTTGTCGAGGGGAGCGCGCGGGGAGATTCGCAGGGGGAGCAGGCCGACTCGCGCGTTCCCCCGGATCCTCTTTCTCCGAGGATTTCTGGCCCTCCAAGGTCATCGATGGCTTACTGTTGTATACGTAGAGCTAGTCAGCGAGAATCGCTCTGCAACGACGAACGAGCTGGAAGCAGAAAACACCCTGCGTTCCTCGAGTTCAAGCCGAATTCCTCGCGTCGCGACGTTCTACACGCTCTCTGAGGGCAGAGTCACGGAAACTGGTTGCCGTTCAACACTGTGGGTGTGTTCCTGCCTGCTTGCATTCCGGAGAGATCAAGGCGAGGCACACAAGCCGAGAGATCGACTTGGCGGCGCCGCTGCGAGTTGAGATCGGTCGTGTGCCGCTTCGCGATGTTGAAATCGGCTTTGTGCAAGAACGGAGGAACGCAAAGCGCGCCAGAACCTACGAGCGACGAGGACTGGGTGATGGGAGAGGCAGCAGCGACGAGAGAGAAACCCTGCCTGCAAAGCTGAGCTCGCTCCCGACTGCTCCGATTCCGTCGAAGACGAATGCTGAAGCGCGTGGACGTCAACCTTTGCCACAGCAGCAGTAAGGAAGCTCGAAGAGAGCACGAAACGCAGAAAAGCGAGAGAAGAGCGCAGATGATTAGGAAGCAGAGCAAAGGAGCAGACACCGAGAGCTCCCAAAACGCAGTAGATCCACAGAGAGTAACCCGCACCCGTTCGATTCCTCAAGGCAACCTCATTGCCTCATCCCCCCTCCACCAGCCGGAGACCGACCCCATCCACCCCCGCACGACCTCCACCAAGCTCCTCCACCAACCCCTGTTACCTCCCTTCCCCTCCTTCTCCTCCTCCGCCATCTCGCACACAACCAGCTCGAAATCCCCCTCCTGCGCTCCGAAATCCGAGCGACACATGAAGCTCAGCCTGCACAGCCAAATCAGCTCCCCCAACTCGATCGAAGCGGACGCGAACTCACTCGTAGATCTTGGTCGGATCAATCGGCTCAGCATCCTTCCTCTCCCTGCCCCTAAACGTCGGTACAAAATCTCCCCAGCTCGCCCGAAGCTGCACCACCCCCTTCTCGCCCCCTCGGAGCTCCCGGAGATCGAACGAGTACTCGTAACTCAGTACGCTCTCCCTTCTTCCGTCGGTCCGGTGTCCGGGGATTTCGTTCTTGAGCGCTAGGACGAATTTGGAGGGCTGGGAAGGGGGGATGGAGAGTGGGAGACGGAGGGTGAGGAGGAGAGTCGAGGTGCGTGGGAGGGAGAGGGAGGGGGAGAAGGAGGTGCACTGCGAGGCAAAGCCTGCGCCGCCGAGCGTTGTGATATCTGCACGCGAGGGGTTAGCAGCTGGATCTAGTTGCGCAGAGCTGGTGGGAGAGGTGGGGAGAGCTCGACGAACCGAGGTGGCCGGCGATGGTGGCGCACGAGTTGGAGGGTGAGACGTGGAAGGACGAGGTGGAGGATCCACCGCGGAGAGCGTCGTTCACTGCTCTGAAGGCGGGCCAGGGGTTCGAGGGACCGCCAAAAAGGACCTGGGGGAACAGTGGCAGCCGATGATGAGCTACAGCTCGAGGGGCAAGACCAGCTGGGGAGGGACGCACTCGTGTAGAGCTGGTAGACATGGAGCAGAGCGTTCTGAGCGTTCTAGTACGCTACGTGAGAGAACCAGAGGAGCTGAGCTTGTGGAGGACGTCAAGAGACGAGACGCTCCTCCAGCGCTCCAGCTCTTGATCGTCCACCACAACCCGTCGCCAGCGCCAACGTCGATAGCTGGCCTTAGGAGCTGTAGAAGGAACCTGCCGTAGCAGCGATGGCGTCCAGGCATCTGCTCAACCCGCTGGCCCCACTCAACCAGCCGACTCCTTCTGCTGTTGATGGAGTCCCAGAGG
Source organism: Glaciozyma martinii (assembly GCA_025758715.1). Taxonomy (NCBI): domain Eukaryota; kingdom Fungi; phylum Basidiomycota; class Microbotryomycetes; order Kriegeriales; family Camptobasidiaceae; genus Glaciozyma; species Glaciozyma martinii. Next base: position 17,557 of record JANGFH010000321.1, on the reverse strand, counting down.
AGCTCGAACGGGACCTGCGCGCCTGTAAGCACCGCTCCAGAGCAGTCTTGTATCAAGGGAGCTAACAACCCGACTGCAGATGGCGCTCTCCTGATCCAGCAAGCCGGCGTGATGCTCAAGGCGTGAGTCCTCACCTCTCCCTCGCCTTGCTCCCGCTGAGCTTTGCCTCCTGCTCGCAGCCCGCAGGTCGTCATGGCGACTGCCCAAGTCCTCTTCCAACGCTTCTGGTTCGTAACCTCGCTAAAGCACTTTGGGGTCCGCGTGCGTCCTCCCCCTCCTCTCCTCCCCTTGTTCCGCTAACAACAAGCACAGGACATCGGTCTCGGCGCCCTCTTCCTCGCTTCCAAGCTCGAGGAATCCCCTCTCCGTATCCGCGACCTCATCAACACCTACTCCTACCTCCTCGCCCTCGTCGAGCACTGCTCCTCCCCTCCCTATCCCGCCGCCTCCTCCTTCAGGTCCTACAGCCCAATGGACTACTTTGCCACCGAGTTCTACGACCGCAAGGACGCGCTCGTCATCGCAGAAATGCAGATCCTCAAGCGTCTCGCCTTCCAAACCCAGGTCGGACTGCCTTACGGCCACTTGGTCAACTACCTCCAAGTCCTCGAGCTCGCAGGCCAAGAAGCCGTCGTCACGCGCTGCTGGGGCTACCTCAACGACATGTACGCTCTCTCCCCCCTTCTCTCCTCCTCGCTTACCGAGACGCACAGGCTCCAAACCCCCCTCCCAGCACTCTACCCTCAATCGACCCTCGCCCTCGCCTCCATCTACCTCACCGCGCGCCTCTCAACCCCTCCCATCGCCCTCCCTCTTGTCCCAGTCCCCTGGTGGACCCTCTTTGATGCGACAGAGGAGGATATACTCGTCTGCTGCGAAACGCTGTTGAGGTTGTATACGGATTGGAGAGGGGAGGACGTGTGGAAGCGCGCGGGGAGGTTGCCGATTGAGAAGGGTGGAGTGAGGGAGAGGTTGGTGAAAGGGGTGGTGGGGAAGGAGGAGGAGAGGGAGCTGGAGCTGCAATGAGGGAGGGAGGCTTTCGAGTCCGAGGGTCGTAAGCGGGTGCGTCGATTGCGAAGGTGGGAGAGGAGAGGGTCTCTAACAACGTTGCTGCAGAGCTCATTGTCTCCGCCTCTATTGCGGGGTATTTGAGCGGACCAACGTCGGGTTCGAATGCTCGACGATGCGAGGGCTCGACCTTTGGGTTCGCGGGCGCTCGAAGGCAGAAGGAATCAAGCTCGCGTTCGGACACGCTAATCCAGACTCTGGCGCTCCTTCTGCTTTTTTTATTCTTCATCGCACCGTCGACTCCTTCTGCTCCCCGACCTTCTTCTCCCCTGCTCGCTGGCTCCGTCTCTTTTGCGTGCACCCCCAGCTTGCCTGCGCGCGTTTAACGATCCACAGCGACGCTGGAGGTTCTCACTTGCCTTGTAGAAAAGAGGCCCTCGTCGTGAGACGCGCACTCGAAGGAAACCTCAGGACGCCGGACTCCGGCACCAAGATGCTCGAGATGAACTGAACGCGCTATATTGATCTATGCAGCTTCCTTTTCTACAACAGGTGCCGGGGTGGCAGTCTCCTCGGTCGACTCCGGTGCGGCTTCTGGTGCGGGCTCCGGGACCGACACGGCAGGAGGAGTGACCTCGAACGGGACCGGGACCTTTGGCGGGGGGAAGAGGTCGCCTGTAATTCGAGGGTCAGCAGTCTTCCGAAAGATGAGAGAGAGAAAGAACGCACGCTGGAGGTCGGGAAGGAATGGCTGGATGCGCTCGAACGTCGCGTCCCAGAGCGTGGCCTGCTCCTCTGATCGTTCCTCGAAAGGAGGTAGGAGGAAGCCAGCGGCGTTCATGACGAGGAGGACGTTCTTGAGTGACTCGGGGACGGCTTCGTACTGCGACAGAACGAGTCAGCGATCGAAGAACGACGGTGGAGGGAGGGCGGGGACGAACCTCGTCGTAGCCCAGTAGCCACATCCGCGGCGTCTGGTAGTACTTGTCGTACGTGATCGAGCAGTCGTACGTCCTAACCTGAACGAGGTTGTCGGACCTGCTCACCGCATCAGCTCCACCTCCCTCGCACACCACGAGAAAGGAGAACGTACGTCGTAGCCGTCACAGGCTTCAACGCCGCCTCGTCCTCCTCTTCCACTAGTCCTCCACCCATCCCATCCTCGTCGTCGGACATGTCAGGAATGTCGTCCATGTCGGGCATCTCCTCGACCTCCTTGTTCCCCAAGCTCGCCGCCTCCATAGCTCCCTCGATCCCAGTTTCAGCCTCCACATCTGGGATATCTCCGATCGTCGGAACCGTCGTAGGTGCATGAGGGTCTGCGAACGCGTTAGCTGGTGAGAGGGGGAGGGAGGGGGAGAGAGGGGGCACCTTTGGAAGTATGAGTCGCGACCCAGTCCTCGCCGTCCGAATCTCCTGCAGCGGCGCCTTCGAGAGCAAAAGACATGAGCGTCTCGGCGTCCTCGTCTACGCCGCTTGCGTAGGCCAGTTGGGAGACACGGCGGAGGCAGGGAACTGCGTCACCAGAGTCGTCAGCGCGCGTCCTCCCTGGCACCAAGGGACACAGCGTGGGAGAATCGAACGCACCATTCCTGGAAACGAGGTACTGCTTATCCGCAGGAAGGAACTCGCGTCGCTTGCCCGGCTCTCCCGCTTCCCAGGACCAAGTCGGGAACTTGTAGACGAGAAAGTCTCCCGCCGCTACGAATTCGTCTGGGGTGAGTCGGCCGGATTCCTTGAACTTGGAGTCGCGCAGGACTGGAGAGAGGTAGTCGCGGACGGCCCAGAAGTGGGTCTGGAGGAGGGAGAGGGGGGGTCAGCGGGGTTCGCGGTTGGTTAGGGCGCGCTGGAGTGGGACGTACTTGGAGTGAGCCGAGCATTGTTGCGGTCGTCTGGGACTGATAAAAGAGTCTATCTGGGCGAAGTGGGAGGAGCGAGAGAGAGCAGAAGCGCGTCGGATCTTGAAGGCGTCAAAGGGACTCCCCCTCTTTGACCTTCAACCACAATGTCAGCTCTTCACCCGCTCGTAAGGGGTCGTTAACCAGCTGGGAGAGCACGCGCGCTAACTCGTGCAACAGGCCCCTGAGATCCTGCCTTACTGCCGCAAGTACTCGACCCAGGCTGCTCCTCTCTTCCAAGCCTTCATGGACCTCTCTCTCGGTGCGCGCGCTCTCTTTCCCAGTCTGCGTGGAGCTAACAAGGGACTATAGCTCAATCATGGAGTGGTCTCGAAGTGATTGAGCTCGAGGAGTACAATCTCTGCGTCCTGCGTGGCAAGCCGAAGAAAAAGGTGCGTTCCTCCTCCAGCTGGAGCAACCGCAGGAGGAGCTCAGCCTGACCGGCGAGCTACTTGAACACCTTCGCATGCTGACCCTTTACACCCACAGACCGTTCCATCCATCGTCCTCCCTCTAGGCCTCTCCACCCCCACCTCTCTCGCCCAGTCCGTCCCTCCTCCTTCCTCCTCCCACTCAAGCTAACCCTCCCGCAGATTAACCTCCGTCTACAAAGCCCTCGACACGCGCTTCCCTCCCTCCCCCTCCTCCGACACCTCCCCCGCCGAAAACGAACCCATCTACCTCGCCATCGCGGAGAAGGACAGCTCGGTGGTGTACTACGTCCTGCGGCAGGGTATCGTGAGCCCCAAGGAGGTACCGGAGTAGGGGGAGCTGGAGGGTCGCGCTGCTGGATCTGGGTCCAGAGCCGGCTGGGAGGAGCGCGCGTGCTCAGCGCGTCTGGTGGGCTGGCTGTGCTGCGCCAACTTGCGTGCGCGCTTGTGGGGCCAGTCGCCTTATTTAGGAGGAGCTACTGCTGGCTTGGAGGAATCGGTTGGGATTCGGGCAAGAGCACTGGCAGGAGCACAGCTGGAGGACGAGGAGGAGAGCTCCCGGAGCTGGTACGGCCTGCTGGAGCTCTGGCTGGCTTGCAGCAATGCATTGCATGGTAACCGCGCAGCTCGTATACGCCCAGAAGCGAATACAAGTGCCCTCAGAACGCCAAACCAAACTGGTTCAGCTCGCCTCTCGAAAGGACAACAACCTCGAGCGCGAAGTCGCAATTTGACTCTCGTCCTCCTTCTCTCACCGTTTGCTCTCCCCAGCGCCAGCCGTCTTCCTAGCCCACTAGCTACCCATTCCAACGCCACTCCACTCCTGCCACCTCGCCCGGCGGTCGATGAACCACACCTAACTCGCCTCCCTCCAGTTCCGGTCCCACCTCTTCTCATGGCCGACTTTCGAGAGCTCCAAGAGGGAGAGATTCAAGTGCTCAAGTGTACGTTCTCCCGCTACCTTCCTGCTTCTCTCCAGCGTCCAGCGTCCAGAGGGAGCAGCTGGGCTTATCTCCGACTGTTGTTGACTCCCCCTCCTCCTCCTCAGCAATCTTCATGGAGGACTACGAGAGCGTAGTCACTACCACGCCATGGAAGGTACGTACCACCTCTTGCAGCACCAGCGACGAGGGGAGCTAACGAGGGGAGTCCAAAAGACGGTGAACGCGGTGCAGGAGTTCAGGATCTGCGTGCGCCCGATGGAGGAGGACCTCAAGGACCGCGTGAGCGTACGGATACACTTCAAGTTCGCTCTTCCTTCCTCCCTAGAGCTGCGCGCGCTGACGGGGCTTGCAACCAGGCTCCCGCTGCGATACCCCAAGCTCGTGCCTACGATGACCCTCGAAGAGCCCGTAGGACTGAGTTCGACGCAAGTCTCTGCCCTGGTAAGTCGCGCACGCTTCAGGACGGAGAAGGAGCCAACGCGTGAGTGTGCAGAGAACGGCTTTGCAGCGCGCGGCAGTGTCCCTCGCCGGGTCGGAGATGGTCTACGAGCTTTGTTCCCAGGCGGCCAACTTCATCACGGATCAGCACCAGGCGGCGGAGCGGGGAAAGCAGACGAGTTTGGGAGATCAGCGGAAACAGCGTAGTCAGGAGGAGGAGAAGGTGTGGCTTTCCTTGCGGGAGCGGTGCGGAGGGAGCTGATGTTGGGATGCAGGCGACGGCGCTGGCGACCAGGGAAGCTGATGCGCGAGAACGAGCGTTGAGGACCAAGGAGGAAGCTGCCGAGGCTGCGAGGTTGTCGGGGTTGATTCTGGAGGATGTGAGGAAGAAGGAGGAGGCAAAGGCGGAGAGGGAGAAGCGCGAGTTGGAGGGAAAGACGGGCTCGGTGGAGGAGGAAGGAGCGGGCGAGAGTGAGAGGAGGGTCAAGATGGTGGTGGCGACTGAGGGAGGGGAGAAGGAGGCGGTGGTCCAGCTGGGGTTGTGCATCGCGGGGGGTGAGTTTGATTCGCAGGGGCCGTGGCTTCGCAGGCTAACTCTTCGCTGGACAGACTGGATCGGAAGGATCCTCCCTGCAGAGATCTCGTTGGGCCAGGACGCACCCTTCCCAGCCAGCGCAACCGTTTTCGACATTCTCGCACCGTACTTTGTCACCCCGCGAGGTCCGTCCCTTTGCTCCTCCCGTCCGAATCTCCACTAACGTCGCCGCAGGCAAACGCAAGCTCGCCAAAGTCGAATCCGACCTCGACCGCGTCCGCGCTCTCCGCCACCCTCACCTCCTCACCCTCCACGGCTCCCTCCTAACCCCCTACGCCCCCTCCTTCTTCTCCCCCTCCTCCTTCTCCCATCCCGCCACTCGCTCAACCCAAGGCTCGACTCTCATCGTCCTCACCGAACCTCTCCGCTCCCAAACCCTCCTCTCCCTCCTCCACGCCTGTGGAGAATTGCGTACCGATCGCGCGTTGGGCTACTTTGCTCAAGTCGTCGGAGCGGTCGAATACCTTCATGCGGCCAATGTCGCCCATAGGGCGATTCGACCCAGGAGCGTGTTCGTGGGGAGCGACAAGGGGGCGGTGGGAGTCAAGTTGGGCGAGGTGGCGTGGTTCCAGAGGCTCGTCGATTTGAACAAGTCGGACCCGTGGGTCGTGCCGGATGGGGAGGATGAGATGCCCGATCCTTGGTGAGTTGCTCGCTTTTGGGGTTGGCGCGGGGAGCTGATGGGGGCTGGTAGGATCTGCCCTGGTGCGGTGGACGACCCGTTCGTGTATGACAAGTCGCGCGACATGTACGTCGTTCCCTTGCGAGCGTACCAGCGCGAAGGCTGACTTGCGTAGGTGGGATCTCGGCGTTCTGTTCGCAGAGGTGAGTTGCGCAGCGCCTTTGCTCGAGTCCCCTTCTCACACCCTGGATCGCAGATGCTCTTCGGCCTTGACGTCTACAAGCGATATCCCTCTCCAGCAGACCTCGTTCGAAGCAGTGCGTACTTCTAATCTCCCTCGTCTCTCGCGCTCACACGTCTCCCTCGCAGTATCGCGCACCTCGGCACCTCAAGTTCGCAAAGTGCTCACCGACCTCCTTCTCACCGACTCGAAGAAACGTCCCTCCGCCGCACGCCTCACCGCCACCCTCCTCGAATCCAGCTCCAGCGGCGCCCCTACCATCGTCCTCTCCACGACTCCAAAGAACTCCGTCTGGCCCCTCATCCCCGGCTCTCGACAACCTACCACTCCAATGTTCTCCCCTCAACTTCAAGTCTCCAAGAGCGTCGATGCGCAGGTCGGCTTCTTCTGGCAGCCCAGGCCGTCGGGATCGAGGTACCGGAGCGAGTTTGAGGAACTCGAGTTTCTGGGCAGGGGTGGGGGAGGCCAGGTCGTCAAGGCGCGGAACAGGCTCGACGGGCATTTGTACGCCGTCAAGAAGATTCGACTGCCGAACGATCGGGCGAGGGAGGCCAAGATCTTGCGCGAGGTCACGATCTGGTGAGCTGGAGGGTGCGTTTGAGCGGAATTAAAGGCTGATGAAGCTCTGCAGGTCGCGCATGAACCATCCCAACATCGTTCGCTACCACACTTCGTGGGTCGAGACCGACGAGCAGTCCCAGTCCTTCACCGACACGGACGAAGGCTCGACGCAGCCGACCGAAACCGAAACGGACGACTCCTCAGACCAATCCGACCCTCCTTCCGACTTTGACAAAGACGTCGACTCGGCACCAGGGAACGATCTCGACATGGACCTCGGGCTGGACGACATTGACGATTTCGACTTCCTCTCCGTTGGACATTCGAAGAGCGTTTCGTACCCGAGCATTCACTTTGGGAACGAGGACGACGCCTCGAGGCCTGGTTCGACGGTCGCCAATAGCCCTGCCGCCTCGCGCCACAGTACGAGGGGCTCGTCGCCGGCGTTGGTTCCGAAGCACGTTCGAACGCTCTACATCCAGGTTCGTTCCTTCCACCCTGTTGGTGGGCACCGACTGACGCCTGTTGCAGATGGAGTACGTCGAGAAGCTCACTCTCAGGGAAGCGATTGACGATGGCGTGACCGAGGACGATTCGTGGCGGCTCATGGTGCGTTCGTCGAAGCTTGAGAGTCTTGGGGTGGTTGCTCATGCTTCTACAGCGCCAAATCCTTTCTGCCATGGGTCATTTCACGTCGCTCAAGTACGCTCGTACTTCTCCAAGCTTCTGCGCAGGACTGACGCCTCCGCAGCATTATCCATCGAGACCTCAAGCCGTCCAACATCTTCCTCGACGTCAACGGCGACGTGCGAATCGGAGACTTCGGACTCGCCGTCAACCAAGGACTTGCGGACCCTGCCGACGTCTTCCTCAGCGTCGATTCGTCGATGGACGAAGTGGATCTGACTTCGGGTTCGTCGCTCCCCCCGTCTCGAAAGGGCCAAGGCTAATTTCTTGCTCGCAGGCGTTGGGACTTCGCTCTACATTGCGCCCGAGTCGCTTTCTCGCGGGAGGAGTGATCGCTCCGTCAAGTACTCCAACAAGATCGATAGTGCGTCGAGCAACCTTCGCCTTGCGCGAACCGCAGCTCACCAGACTCGTTCGCGCAGTGTACTCGCTCGGTATCATCTTCTTCGAGCTCTGCCACCCTTTCAAGACGGGCATGGAGCGGATCCAGGTGAGCTGAACCCTCCCCTCCGCCTCTTCGAACCCTTCTGAGCATTGGTGGCGCAGGTCTTGCGGGATTTGCGCAAGCCCGAGATCATCTTCCCTTCGACGTGGGACGCCACGAGGCTCGTTCGCCAGACCAAGATCGTGCAGATGTGCTTGGTACACGACCCCGAGCTTCGTGTCTCGCCCAAGGACTTGGAGAACTCCGACCTCCTTCCTGCTCGCGCTGGGGACGACTCCATCGAAGCGACTCTGAGGATTCTTTGTGAGTTGCGGTGGAAGGGCGTGCGAACTGAGCTGACGAGTCTCGCAGCGCAATCGGGAACGCCGCATGCCCAGAAGGTCATCTCTACTCTCTTCAGCACTCAGACGGCCGAGGACAAGATTCGCAAGGATTTCTCGTACGACTTTTACGACGGAGAAGGAGTGCGTTCGTTAGCCAACCTTGCGTGCTTGTCAGCTGACGACCCATTCCTTTGCAGGCCAAAGTCGACAACGATCCCTACAGCGAGATGATTCACGACACGCTCGCCAGGATCTTCCGTCGTGGGGGCGCCGTCTGCATGGACAGCCCGCTCCTCATGCCGCAGTCGACGATCTACGCCTCTCGCAATCCTGTTCGACTCCTGGATGCCGACGGAACGATCGCGTGCCTGCCTTTCCAGCTCAACATCCCCTTCTGTACGTCGCTTCCCCGCTGCACGGCGGGACCTGGGCTGACTCTTCGGCTCCAGGTCGAATGGTGGCGCGCGATTCCTCACTCACTCGCCTCAAGCGATGGACCATCGCGCCTGTCTACCGAGCTTCGGTTGCTGGAGGGGTACGCTCTCTGCTTTCTTGCGTTCCCGCTCGTGCTGACCTTGTTTCGCCTTTCCAGCAACCTCGAGCCGTCCTCAACGCTGCGTTCGACATCGTCTCCGACGCCGTCACCGCTGCGGCAGAAGCCGAATGCATCTACGTCGTCGACGAGATCATGAGCGTCTTCCCTTTCGTTGGCGAGACGGTCCACTACCTCAACCACAGCAAGATCCTGGATGCAGTCGTCGAGGTGAGCTTCGTGCTCTTCTCCCGCGCTGGGTCGAAGCTAAGCGTGTCTTTTGGGTCCGCAGCGAGTTCCTGCGAAGCGTCGACCTGCCGTACTCGAAGTCCTCGTTCAGCATGGCCGGCTCCAGCGACCTTGGGCCAAGACTGCGATGGAGCTCAAGAAGATCAAAGGCGGTGGTATCAGCCAGGCTGCGATCGACGAGATCGGCGCCCTCGACTTTGTTGGTTCGTCGCTCGTCCCCAAGCTTCCCTGCCAGGTACTGACTGCTGTGCAGGCACGCTTTCCGAGGTTCGAGCACGAGTTCTGGCCGCCGTCCCTCCTCGTTTGAAGCACATCGTCCAAGAAGGATTCGAGGAGTTGACCGAGATCATCAGCCTCAGTCACCAGCTCGGAGTTAAGACGATCAAGATCGCTCCGCTTCTGTCGACGAACTGGGACTTTCACCGCGACGGCGTCCTCTTCGAGAGCCACAACGTCAAGGGCAAGACTCGGGAGGTCATAGCTGCTGGTGGAAGGTGCGTTTTTCGCGTCTTTGCTCCTCCTGGGTGCGTGCTAACTTGTCCCCGCAAGGTTCGACGACGTCGTGTCTCGTCTCGCAGCACCGGAAGTTCGACACGCCGGTCGATGCCCCCATATCGTCGGATTCTCAATGTCGGTCGCCAAGCTCTCTCGCGCTGCTGCAGACGCCAACGAGACGACCAAGGTGCTCCTTCAGAAGAAGGAGTATGGACCCTGGGCGGTTCGTCGCTGCGACGTCTACATCATCTCCTGTGAGCAGTTCCTGCTCTTCCCGCCTTTGCGCCGCACTCACGCCTGCCATCCTAGTCGCTCCGAACCTCGTGTCGACCCGTTTGGACATTGCGAGGGATCTCTGGAAGTCGGGGATCAAGGCGGATATCGTACGTCCGCTCGCCTTCTTCCAGTGGATCTCGTGCTGAGCCAGCATTGCAGATGTACGACGACAACCTGCTGTCGCTTTCGCCCGAGGAGATGGTCAGCGCGTGTCGGCGTGAGGGCATCATGTGGCTCGTCATCGTCAAGCCTGGACCTGATCGTCGCGCGCACGACCCGGAGAAGACGGTCAAGGTTAAGAGCGTGCTGCGAGGCTTCGAGGAAGAAGGTATATTGGCAAGGCGCACCCCCCCAAGAGCGGCTACTGACTTTATTTTGTTTCGCAGTACCTCGCTCGGAGCTTTCAACTTGGCTCACCAAGGAGATGCGAGAGCATGAACCTCTCGGAGGGAGCATCGTGGACGCTCACGCGGAGACCTCTACTGGCGTCGTCGACTGGACCAAGGCCTCGCAAGACTACTTCCCGATCCTGGCCGACGAAGCCGTCCAGCAGAAGGGCAAGCACCGGCAACGAACAATGATCATCCAGCGAGGTGCGCCTCTCGCCACTTTGCTTCGCGTGCGCGACTCATTCTCTTCGCTTTGCAGCTCAGAAGAGCGTCGAAGCTGGAGGCGCTGCGGCCGCCGAAGCTCCCGTCTTTGCGTTCGACGTCGACGGAGTCGCCTTCCGCAAGATGTGCGCGTCCACGTCCTGGATCTCGGAGTGCGTTCTTCTCGGCATCCACTGCTGCTAGATCCCTGGCTGACTTGGCTCCCCAGCGACGACGCGTTCCGAAGCGTGACCCAGAACGCTCCGCCAGCGAAGCGAGCGTACCTCGACGCGATTCGCCACACGATCCAGAAGCAGCTGAACGGTCGGCCGCCAGGAACGCGCTTCTGGCTCTTCTCCCTACGCGATGATCGCTCCTCTCTCCAGACTTTTGAGCCCTTGTAGCCCCCCGTAGATTCTCTTTCCGCATTAATACCCTCTGCATATTTGAACATCTGTATCTCAATGCCCAATCGACACCCCCTTCCCGATCCCTTTCGCTCCGCGCGTCTCGTAAGGCAGCGCAAGCATGCAACCAGCCGTCACTGCGAAACAAACGGCCGAGACGAAGAGTGGTAGCGAGCTGGGGGACCGTCGTTAGCTCGAGGAGTCGTCGCAGGGCAGCGCATTGCTTACACGTTGATGCTGAGCAGCAAACCCGTCAATATTGGAGCGAGAATTCCTGCCAACCGACTGAGCGCCGATGCGATCCCGCACGCCGTACCGCTGCGAGGAGCCAGCAGATCGTCAGCCGGCGGAGAGGACGTCGAGGAGAAGGAACGCACCGAACTCGACTTTCGAAGACCTCTGGCGTGTAGCCATAGATGACAGCGTCTGCGATGGATGAGAGCCAAGTCAGAACAGCTTCACCACCCTCCGAAAGAGCGCAAACGCACACATCAAAGTCGCCGCCAGCGAGACCGCCATGCTGCTGAGTACCACGCCCGCCTGTGATGAAACGAGCACAAAGACGAGCGTTCCCAATGAAGTTGCGACTGTTGAGACCGCCATCGTTCCTCGGCGTCCCCAGGACGTCTCGATGAGGTAGGCACCGATTAAGCTCCCTGGCAACCCGCTCACTGCGGAAGAAGGGGTTGAGCTCGGTTAGGTAGAGCACGGCGCAGGCGACGAACTTGTATAAATCACATCTGGAAGAGGGCATCAGTGTTGAGGACGAGGGTCGGAAGAGCGAGCGACCCACAATCTTGTAGGCTCTTCTGCCTCCCACCAGGAACAGCTCCGACCTTCTCCTCCAAGAATTTGGGCAAGAAGACGTTGAAGATCTGCCCCGCCGATCCCCATCAGATCCCTCTTCCTCACCGCAGAGGAAATCAACGCACCGTATACCCCGCCGATGCGAGCCCCCAAATCGTCCAAACGAGCTTGGTCGTCTTCGCCCACCTCGGCTCAAACAAGCCCTCCATCCGCGCGAGGTACTCGTCGACGCTCTGCGCCACCCCAACCGGCAGTCTGTCGATCCAACTCGGCCCCCTCTCCCTCCCGACCTTCGTCCTCGGCACGTCCCTGACCGTACTGCCCTCCTCCTCCCGCGCCTCCATCTCCATCTCCCCGTCCACCCCACGCTCCCTCCCTTCTCCAGGTACAGGGCTCTCCCCCATCGCCTCGTAATCCCCTGCGGCGTCTCCTCCAAACGGTGCGTGATCGACGACGTCGGCGGGGAGGTACGTCTGCGGCTCGCCGTTGATGCGGGAGATGCGTTGGAGAGCGATGATGGCTTCGGCGGTACGACCGGTGGTGACGAGGAACTTGGCGGATTCCTGGAGGCGGAAGAAGAGGATGCGCGAGAGGCTCATGGTGATGCTCTGCAGGAGGGTTAAGAAGGGAGGAATGAGGGAGGGGAGAACGCACGATGAGGCCTAGACAGCCGAGCATGTATCGCCAGCCACGGTTCTCGGTGCTGACGTCGCAGACGACGCCTTCGAGAGGCAGCTCGGGACAGCTGTGGCGGGGAATGATGTAGAGGCCCAGGAGGGAGGTGAGGACTGCGCCAAGGGAGAAACTGCAGGAAGATCTGATCAGCTTGCTGTTACGTTGCGAAAGAGGAGACGAACAAGCCCGAGAGCGCGGTGAGGAGGTAGTGATGCGTCTTGGGGATGTTTTCGAGGAACCTGTTCTAAAGTCGTCAGCGTCCGTTCCAAACGGAAAAGACGAGTACGAACAGTGTTCCATCTGTCGGCATTGAACCTCCCACTCCCGTCCCCAGCCCAAAGAGAGCGAAGCAGAGCCACGGAAAGCTCGGTGCGAAGGCGGAGAGGAGACCGAAAACGCTCGTGACGAGGAGGGTGAGGTTGAAGGCCGGCATTCGTCCTTTCGAATCCGAATCTGGGAGGCAAAGGGAGTTGAGCACCGCGAGAGGAGGGAGGAGGCGAGCAAGACGAACAACTACCCCAACCCCAGGCTCCAACCTGCGCGAGGAGGTCAGTTCCCTCTTACGAGACGAGGAAACAAGCAACGCACCATCATTCCTGCGAATATCGAGGCAGAGAGAAGGCCGATCCAGCGGTCTGACACGCCGTAGTGCTCTGCGAGGAATTGCGTCAGAGCTGGCGCGGAGAGAGGAGCGAGAAGCTGACCTTGGACGCGAGGCAGGATCACTGAAACAAACGCGCGCGGGGTTAGCAGTGATTCCCTGCGAAGAGAACAGGTACGCACCAGCTACGCATTGAAGCCACATCTGCACGCCGACTTAGCTCACGAACGAGGCGACGCTGGGGGAGGAGACTCACGTTGTCGGCCATCCATCCGACTGCAGCGTTCGTTACACAGTCAGCGAGCGTTCTCCCTCCCACCGAGCGTTCTCAAGCTTACATCCACATAGCACGCTGCGAGAAAGAGATATCCATCAGCTTCGTCCCTTGGCCTACAGCTGCTCCTGGTAGCTCCTCCCCTGTGCGCCGGGCGCGCAATGCACCACTCTCTAGAGTCCACAGCTCCCAGCCAGCGAGCCCCACTCCAGCACTCCCCTCGCGTTCCTCGTACCTGCCCTCTCCAGCCTCGGAGTCCAAGACACGGCGCACACTCACAGCAGCTGCTTCTGGTACTTGCCAAACCCAATCCCCACAAGCGTTTCATCCAACGGCGTCATCCCCTCCCACCCTTGCTCCTCCACAGGGCTCTCCGCCCTCTTCCCTTCCTCGGCCTCCTCTTCCTCCAGCAAACGCGCGCCGACGTCCTCCTCGGGTTCGGGGAAGGGGAAGGAGGTACGAGGAGGACGGGAGGAGGAGCGTAAGTGTGTGGGCGTGCGGGGCGAGGAGTAGGGGCCGGAGTCGGGGGGATTCATGGTGAGGAAGGGGCGAGGAGGAGCTGGGGCAGGTGAGGTTTTAGCGGGGGACTTGGCGCATCGGCTGGGGCGAGAGGAGGAATCTCGTAGGCGTAGAGAGGTACTGGAAGAGGCAAAGGCGGCTGGGGAGCTGAGAGGGCGGCTGGCAGCGTGTACAAGGTAAAGAGACGATTTGGCGCGTCGCGAGCGAAGTCGCCTCCTCACGAGGGCGGCAAGAGATCGAGAGTCGTTTGCCGCCTCTCAGCAAGTAAAACGTGGAACGTTGATCAGAAGCTCTTTCGTACGGCGCAGTGTATTCTCAGGCGCCAACCCACGCTACGGGCGGCTCGACCTCGCTACCCCTCCTCAAGCGAAGGTCTCCCCCAAGAGCTCCTCGCTCAATGCCCAAAGCCTGTCCGCCGACGCCTGCACCAAAACTCAATTCAGCAATCTGTTCTCTTCAGCAACCCGAGAGGACTCACGTCGACGAGAGCCCAAGGCCTCGTCTCCTGGTTCGCAAGCTGGCAATCCTTGAGGTACGATCCCGAAGCCGCTGCGAGAAAGGATCAGCCTGGGTTCAACTCGGTGGAGATTCGACGCACAAACAATCGTAGGATCGAAAGCCGCGACGATGTGGCTGTCGGCGGGGGAGGTCAGCGAGGCATGAGAGAAGAGCGAGATCAGCGAACGTTGCGGCGCCTTGAGGGATCGTCTTCCAAGTCATCATGCTGCCTGGAGTCCCATCGGGGTTCATGAGACCTGCGCGAGGAAGATCAGTGTGCGACCAGTGAGTTTGAAAGGGGAGGACGAACCGACAGCCATCTGGTCCTCCTTGGAGAGATCTGCCATGAGCTCCGTCGCGATCACTGCTTCCTCTCGTCAGCCTCGTCCTTGCGGTGCAAAACCAAAGATCGACGCACCTCCAGGGTGAAGCGAGAAGGTCGTAACCCCATCCTTGGCCCACCGCTTCGACAGCCCCAAAGCGAACTGAATGTTGGCTGACTTGCTCGCTCCATACGTCGTCCTGCGGCCCCATTAGCTTGCTCCTCGCTGACATCAAGACCAAGCAACTCACCAGGGGTTGTACGTCTCTCCCTTCCCACAACCCACGTCCTCGAACAGCGTATCCGAAAGGAGGTGACCCTCGCTCGAGACGACGACGACGCGCGGAGCAGCCGAAGCGAGCAGGCGGGGGCAAACGAGGTTGGTGAAGAGGAATGGACCGAGGTGGTTGGTTCCAAACTGGCTTTCGAAGCCGTCGACGGTCGTCGAGTAGGGAGGAGCCATGATACCTGCCTAATGTGGGGTGAGTTCGGGAGCGAGGAGCAGTGGAGAGGGAGGCGAACGTTGTTGATGAGGACCTGGGAGAGCGTTAGTATGATCCCGAAGGCCTGGAGAAGGAACGCGCACGTCGATAGGCTCCGAGTAGGCGGTCACCTCAGCCGCAGCCTCCCTGACGGAAGCCAGCGACGCAAGATCCAGCACCAACAAGCGAATCTTCGCCTCAGGAATCTCAGCCTCGATAGACTTCTTCGTCTCCTCGAGCCTGTCGCACATCAGCAACCCCTCCCCCTTCAGCAGAGGAAAAAACACACTTGGCCTTGCTCCTCCCCGCGAGCACGAGCAGCGCCGGTCCATGCTGAGCAATCGCGCGCGCGGCTTCAGCACCAAGTCCACCGGGTGAGGCTAGGAAGAGTCAGTGAGGCTCGAGGGGAGGAAGAAGAGCTGACGCACCACCGGTGACGAGGACGTGCTTGCCCGCGATGGAGGAGGAAAGGGAGGCGGCAGCTTCCTCTGCAGTCGAAGTCGCGCCGAGGGTCATAGATGAAGCCATTTGGTGCAAGTTGGAGAGCAAGTTTGGGCAAGCAAGCGACGCGGGGGAGATAGAGAAGGCGAGGGGACGCGCAAACGGCCGGCACACGTGTGGGGGGACTCAGCAGCAGGGCGGGGAGCGGGTGCGGATCGATCGTCGCCCAGCAGATCGACTCTCCAAAGCAGCAAGCAGCAAAAAGTAGAACAGAGACAAGTGAAGTCGTGATGCTGGAGCGCAGGGAAGAGAGAAGAACTCCAAGCTGGAGCTGCGAGCAGAGGTTCGCTGCCGAAAAGGGTTGGTTTTCTGGGAGAAAACAAGCTGGTGGTGGAGAGAGGGGGTGCGGTGGAAGGAGATGTACAGCTAGGAAAGCTGGAAGGAGTGGGGAAGAGTCGAGCAAGGCTACGGCGCCAGCGAGATGACGGGAGGCTCCGAGTCGAGCTTGTTCGAGTAATGCGCCTTCGTCGCGATCTTGATGGCCTGCATGCGACAAGTCTGGTCAGCCAACACTTTCTTAATGGCAAGAAGAGCCCGACGACGTACCAGCTCTTTCCAGCCACAGACGTACCGCCGATCCGCCTTCGTCGGTCCGTTCTCCCACTTGAGCTTCTCCCCCAACGCCTCGAGGTCCCCGATCTTCGCCTGCTCCTCGTCGAGTCCAGCGAGTTCGATGACCGAAGAGATGGCGATGGCGGCGGGGAGAGGAAAGGTGAAAAGGTCGAGGTCGCTCAACCAACCCAGTCCATCGCTGTTCCCGTGCGCCAGGTTCTGGTGCTCGACGAGCTCGCGCATGCTCCCGATCGGACTGAGAAGGTGATTGGTCGGGAATCCGTTATCCGAGCATTCGTCGCAGAGGAGGATGGAGGTGGCCTTGGCGAAGAAGGCGTCGTCGTAGGTGCTCGCATCGTACGCCGCTGGGTCCGAGTCGAGGTCCCCGTACTTCTGCCAAGTCGTCGCTGCGAGGATCTTCCTGATGGCATGCACGCGCACCTGCGCCCGGTGCTCCTCGATGTCGACTCGGATCGCAGCGCGCTGAGCGTCCCAAGTGTCTTGGTCGAAGCCCGACTCGTCCGAAGCCCACATGGCCATGATCGTCGGGAAGTAGGCGGCGCGAGACCAGAGGGGGAACGTCGCAGCGTCTGGCGAAGAGCCCCGCAGTGCGAGGTAGGCGACCTTGATCGGTTGGCGACGCTGCTCCTGCCTGACCTCCAAGGCGTCGTCCTCCCTCAATTGCTCGAACTCGGCGAGAAGCACGAGAACTTTCGACTTGATCTTCGTCCAGGCTGCGAAAAAGAAGTAAGGATTTCGTCGGGCAGCGAGAAGAGTGAGAGCGTACTCTCGTCGGTGAGGGGCTCGGCCTTGTTGATGAGCGGAAGGAAGTGCCAGTCGCCTCCAGCGAAGCTGCGTGCACGATGTCAAGACGGTTAGGCGTAGCTTGGACAGAGAGCACACCTCGCATCCGTGTAGCCGAGCGCCTTGAGTCGCTCCTCGATTCTGGGAGAACGCGCAAGGGGTCAGCTCGGTGCGTGCGCAGATGAAAGTCCCCTCGCTAGACGCACGCTTTTCGTCTGGCCGTCCCGATCGCAGCGATTTTGTCCCTGAACTCTTGCCTCTCCATCCTTTCCGATTCCACCTTGAGCTCCAGCGCCCTCATAATGGTTTCGCCGTCCTGTTAACGACGAACGCCATCAGCTCTCCAGGTCCGCCGCTCCAACACAAAGTGACGACGTACTTCGGCCACCTTCTTCCTAAAATCCTTCTTCGCAAGCAAAAAACTTCCCACCGCCGACGAGGGATCCAACTCGTGGTTGGACTCCGTCCCGTCGGAATCGTCGTCAATCGATCCACCGGCGAGCGTCCAGGGGACTTTGCAAACGGGATCTCGCTCCGCCCAATAGTCTGCGTCCTCCAGCTCGAGGAGTTCTTTGCTGGCCGCTTCGAGGTCCGCGAGAAGACAGTAGTCTGCCTCGCACGTCAGTCTCGAGCGACGCCGAGTGACCGCCAGACTAACCGTTAACAGCTTCGTGTTTCCAGTAGGACGCCGTGTCTGTTCGAAAGCTGGTCAGCAGGTGCTGAAAGGGTGGAAAAATGGACGAACAAGGAGTCAAGGGGACGCAGTAGACTGAGAACCTG
>JANGFH010000318.1:0-34162 GCA_025758715.1 Glaciozyma martinii | reverse complement strand
ACTGCAGGCCGTTTGCGGTACGCAGGTACACTCGTGGCACGAACAAGGCGGGCTATATTCCGAGGGGCGTTTTGACGACCGCAACACTCAAGAAGGAAAGGTATCCATGTTTAGGCGGCGTAGGTGGAGGCAGAGACCTATTGAGAGAGGAACATGAGTCAGTACCGTCACAGCGACCGGGAAGCGAGGACTAACGTTTCCGCCGCGTCCGTTCCAGTTGACGTGAACATCCTCGCCGGCGGTGTCTGCGCACCACGTCAGCTTCCGAACGTTTGATGGCAGATTGCGTGCGACTGACACTTGCCACCCAAGAACTGAGGCAAAACCTTGAACGTATGAGCTCCGAAGTAGTCCCCTGCACCCAGCAACGTCCAGTTAGCTCGCGTATCCACTGAGAATGATGCAGACTAACGCTGAGCCTGGAGAAGGGAAGCAGGGAGGCGCTCGGTCCTGTATCCGTCAAAGAAGGACAAGGCGGTCGAGAAAGCGGGAGTGGGGATTCCCCAGAGGGCGGTCTGGGCGATGATCCTGCGCCATCCTGGATACCGACGAGTTAGCAAGGGCACAGGAAGCAAAGCGGGAGCGCAAGAACGAACCAGGCTGGGCCTTGTGGACTACGAAAACAAGACAAGTCAACAAGCGCCTCCCCCGGAAGTCCGAACAAGCACGCACTGGCCTTGTTGAAGAAGTCATCGAAGAGGAGGTTCTCGAGCTTGGGGTCCTTCTTGTAGGCCGCCGAGATGTCACCAAGGAAGACACTGCAGGTGCGAGCATCAGCGCCCAAGCTCGAAATCAACACCTTCTCCCCTCACCTCTTGATGATGCAGCCTCCGCGCCACATGAGAGCGATGCCGGCAAAGTTGAGGTGCCACTTGTACTCGACACCAGCCTCGCGCATGAGCATGAAGCCCTGCGATTCCAGACGCAGTCAGCCATCTGGGAGACGCGCGAACGATTAGAACGGGGCGCACCTGAGCGTAGGAGATGCTAGAGTGTGAAGGAGCGGTTAGCAAGGAGCAAGGCAAGCAGGACGCGCGGGACGTACACCTTGGAAGCGTAGAGGGCCTGCTCGAGATCATTGATGAACTGCTTCTTGTCGCCAGTGAAGGCCTCGATCTTGGGACCGGCGAGGACCTTGGAAGCGCGAACGCGCTCCTCCTTGATGGACGAGAGGCAGCGGGCGAAGACGGCCTCACCAATGAGGGTGACGGGCATGCCGAGGTCGAGGGCGTTCATGGCGGTCCACTTGCCGGTTCCCTTCTGGCTGGCGCTGTCGAGGATCTTGGTGACGAGGGGCACGCCATCGTCGTCGTTGTAACGAAGGATCTCGGTGGTGATCTCGATGAGGTAGGAGTCGAGGACGCCCTTGTTCCAGGAGTCGAAGACTGTCGAGGGAGAGGGTTCAGCCAAGTGCGATCCGACTCCTGCGTCGACTGGAACGCACCATCAGCGATCTCGGACTCGGTCATGCCAAAGCCGCGCTTGAGGATATCGTAGGCCTCGGTGATGAGCTGCATGTCTCCGTACTGCAAACGAGGAGAGACGGATCAGAGCTGGCACGTGCGGGCGCAAGCAAGCGGAGCCGACCTCGATGCCGTTGTGGACCATCTTGACGTACTGCAGATACCAAGGTTAGCAGGGGAACGCGACAAGCCAGGCGGGAGGACGAACGTGACCAGCACCAGACTCTCCAACCCAGTCGCAGCACGCCTGGCCGTCGACCTGGGCAGCAGTCTTCTGGAAGATCTCCTTGATTGCGGGCCAAGCCGCAGGGGATCCACCGGGCACTGGGGGAAGCGCAAGATCAGCTTCGGCGCTCGAGGATCCCTCTCGCTCAACGCACTCAGACTGGGGCCGTGGCGGGCTCCCTCCTCTCCACCCGAGACTCCGGAGCCGACGAAGAGCAATCCCTTGGACTCGAGCTCGGCAGTGCGCCTGATGGAGTCGGGGAAGTGCGAGTTGCCTCCGTCGATGATGATATCTCCCTTCTCGAGGTGAGGCTCGAGGAGCGCGATGAAGTCGTCGACGGCAGATCCGGCCTTGACGAGGAGAACGATCTTGCGGGGGGTCTTGAGCTGGCTGCAAAGCTCCTCGATCGAGTGGGCGCCGACGATGGACTTGCCTGATGGAACGGCGTAAGTCCCAGTTGGCTAGGATGGCAAGAGGAGGGACAACGCACCCTTGGCCTCGTTGGCGAGGAAGTGGTCGACCTTGCTAACCGTGCGGTTAAACGCGGCAACGGTGAAGCCCTTGTCCGCCCTGCAGAGAAGCGACGTCAGCGCCTGCACGTCTGGTAGTCCCAGGACTACGTGGGCGGGCTCACATGTTGAGGATCAGGTTCTGACCCATGACGGCCAGACCGATAAGCTGGGGAAGGGCGGGCACGTTAGCAAGCGTTCCTCCAGGTCACCATGGGGCAGGGAACGTACTCCGATATCAGCACTGCAGCAAGGAAAGGTCGGCGGGGAGGAGGAAAAGAGCGAGGTTTGGTCAGTTTTGGCCGAGTTGGTTGGGGGAGGGATCGATGAGGGCGAGGGCCCAACAACGGTGAGCTACTCACACGGCGGTAGACATAGCTGGAGTTTTGGTTTGAGTGAAGTGGGAGGAGATCGAGTCGAGTCTTGAGAGCGAAGACAACAGTTTGAGCTGATGACGGGGGAGGGAGAGGGAGCTTCTCAGCGAGAACTGGAACGTTTCTGGCTGGGGCCCTGGGGTCGAGTACTTCCGCCCGGACTTCAGCTATTCTAACGTTCTCCGTGCGGCGCAAGAGACTAAGTGTACAGCCGAAGCAACCATGAGTAGTCTATGCCAGTTACAACCCCACTCCTCAGCGGGTTTTTCGCTCGAGAAGCACCTCCTCCTGCGACGACGCCCTCGCGACGCCCTCCAAGCTGTTGAGCACCAGGCTCTCAGCTTCGCCGTCCTCGATGACAATCTCTTCCTCGCTATCCGACTCCTCCCTGCGATTCGGATCAATGTTAGCGAGGGGAACGAAGAGTGACCCCGGCCCGCGAGAGAGAAGAGCACGGCGTACCCTGCTTCTGATCTCGTATCGTCCACTGCTCCTTGCCCCGTGATCGCACGGTACGCCACTCGGCAGATCATCGTAAACCAGACGAGGATGAGAACCTGCAGCGCGAGCAAGAGGCCGCAGAAGGCGTGGTGGCTCGCAAAGCTGTTGAAGTACCCGTCTCGAGGCCGCCAGTCGTATGGAACGAGGCGAGGAAGCTCGAAGATGACGGACCAGAGGAGGATGGGGTAGAGGACGTGGCGGGTGATGATCCACGCGACGATGAAGATTGCGAACATCGCATCCGCAGCCCGCGGTTTCTTCGTGTAGACGAAGAGCTTTGCCAGCTGGAGTAGGCCGTCAGCATGCTACGTTACGCAAGGGATCCCAGCGAGCAACTCACCGGCAGGAGGATGTCCACAAAGTCCATCAGGCACAGCACGGCGTTCCCTATCCGAGTCCAGTTGAGCACGTAGCTGAACGCCATCAGAGTCGTCGTGATGATGTGGTGGGCAAACATCTGGTGAGGTCAGTCATGCTCGTGCGCGAGACCTCGAGCCTTGCTCGTACCTGCAGGTAGTCCTTGCGACGTTCTTCGAGGTTGATGACGATGATTTGCTGCAGCCAGACTGTCAAAGCAGCCGTCAGCTGGGGAGCGGGGCAAGCAGAGCAATTCAAGGCACAGGAAGTCTGAACGAGATCTGCAAAGGAACCGAAGTCAGCTCCCAGCTCCGTTCCGAACGCGCTGGAGACTCACAATACCACTTGGTCAGGGCTGGCAGAGCGTCGTGCGGATAGCCAATGTAGAAGTTCTTGCTGTCCAGATTCTTGTACGGTGAGCCCTGCATGATGTACTTGGCGGCGGGTACACGTTAGCTCCTCCCTCCTCTTGCTCGACGCGTCGGATCCGCACTCACGACTCCCAAGGTCCAGAAGACGGTGTAGTAGAGGAGGTTCCACCCTTGCTCTGCAAAGCGCACCACTGATCGCTTGTCCCGAATCCCGGCCACTCGCGCCAGCGGTTTCCACAGCCACCGCATCGAAGCCTCGCGCAAGAACCAGAACAGGATGACCCAGAACGTGATGAGGTAGGCGTCACTGCGAGCTTTGGTTCAGCTCCCTGCGTACCCGACTTGCTCGAGAAGCTCCACTCACTCTCGTCCCTTGAAGTACAATTCCGTCCCGGGCTTCTGGAAGGAGAGGAAGAGGAAGCGGGAAAAGATGTTGTGGAGGTGGAAGGAAAGGTCGGGCGTGTAGTGCGTCTCGAGACGGTAATCTGGCGAGGCAAAGGCGTTCCCAGCGAGGATGACGACGAGGATAGCGAGAGAGATCTCTGCGACAAAGGCAGGAGCAGCGTGAGCATCTGTGCACGCTGGGATTGGGGAGAGTCCACCACGTACCCAGCTGCCGGCTCATCGCATAACGAAGTGCTGTAGTCCTTCGCCGAACTCGTGGTAGGTGCTTGCCCTTGCTGCCGACCTTGTTGTCGAGCGACATGACCGTTCCGACGACGAAAGAGCGGGAGGGAAAGAGAGCTGAGCGCGCACGTCGCTCTCTCCTCTGGCAAGCACGCGCCCCCTTGTTCGCCCTACTCTCTCCCCTCTCTCGCGTGCAAAGAGGGCCCATCGTAACCAAAAGCGTTCCTTCCTTTCAAAACCACGCTCAAGGTCCTGGTCTCCCTCCTCCATCTCCACCATAGCCCAACGGTACCCCGTCTGCAAGAACAAGCGTGTTAAGAAGATGTCCTCAAGAAGCAGGAAGCGAACGCACTCGGAGGAAACTGAGGGTATCGCATGAACTGCTGCTGCTGCTGCTGCTGCATTTGCTGCGGGTTTGGGCTGGCGCCGAACACTGGAACTGGGGTCAGCCCGCGTCCTCTCCCGCTTCGATCGAACTCACTTTGTTGAGGGAATCCCATAGGAGGGTAGTGCTGGAACTGGATGTTGCCGTTGAGCTGAGGCGGAGGGGGCATGTGGGGCATGGGTGGAGGCGGAGGTGGCGGTTGCTGCTGCTGTTGCTGCTACAAAAGAGAAAGCCGTGAGCTGCAAACGGAAAGGGATGGGGAGAAGGAAGACGCACCGAAGGTTGGAAGCGATTGAAGACCGGCTGATACTGCTGGTAGACGCCGTACCCAGCAGGAACATGGTGAGGAGGGAGGGAGAGGTTGGGGTCGTCCTCATTGGACGCCGGCGTCGGAATGAGAGGGTACATGGAGCGGTAAGGCTTGCCCGTAAAAGCCCAAGCAGGACCTGAGGAGACGTGGCCGTCAGCACGTCCATGCGAGGCAAGGGACGAAAAGCCGCACCGATGGAGGAAGGCTCGGGAACGACGCCGTTCTTGAAGGGAGTAAAGTCCTCCTTGACGTGCATGGACGACGAGCCCTTTTTGAGCTGCCTGGCTCCGAAAAAGGGGTTGATGGGCTGCGAGGGGAAGCAACGTGAGCACGGATCTGATCCAGTACGTCCAGCAAGTCGGCGTACCAGCTCGGCAGGCTTGCGCGACGGCGAACGAGTCGCACTGCTCGGCGCAAAGTTCTGCGAGCCGCACACAGATCAGCTAGGGTTCCTGCGCAAGTCGGACGCGGTGGACGTACGGGAGTGAAGGCGCTCGCGTTCGGATTCGGACGGAAGACAAACGCCGGGGCGTTCGCATTAATCTTCGACGTCGACGCGGTCGGTTCCGTTCCGTTCTTCGGGAGAGTCGCAGGCGCAAGAGCGGGAGTAGTCGCTGGCGTCGCGGCTGCCTTCGACTTGGATGGGTTGAAGGGGGGGATTTCGGCGATGAGGGAGGAGGAGGAGGCTGCCGAGGAGAACCGGGGGGCGGGCTTTGACGTTGCGGCGGGAGTCAAGGTGCGAGGAGGAGGGACCGGGGACTGGACGGGAGTCGTGGCGGAGGAGACCGATTCGAGCTTCTTACTGGGGTCTCGTCCGAGGATGGCGGCGAGGTCGGCAGGCATGGGGGCTTTGAGCTAGCGAAAACAAAATGTAAGTAACTTGCTGGGGTGAGAAGGGAAAGACGCTCACCTTGAACGAGTGACTGAATTCGAGGAGACTGGCGAGACGAGTGTCCTGCTCCTTCTTCTCTGCGGCTTTGACGGCAGCTTGGCGCTTCTGAGTAAGACGCTCCTTCTCGGAAGAAACGAATTGGCGGAAGCTCGTGTCGAGCGAGGGGCCAGGCTTGGGGGCGTCGTACGATACCTTGACGGCCGGCTTCTCCGCTGACGCCCCTTGCGCAGGCGTCGCGACGGGTTCCTGGGCGCGAGATACTGCCTGCGGAGGGGGAGGAGAAGGCGCTGGAGAACCGGTGTACGAAGGGGGGAGTCGAGTAGCGGTTGTCTTGCGCGCGCCAGGAGGGACGTAGGCGGACGGTCCTCGGATGACGGCTCCGTAGCTTTGGTCGTCCAAGAGTTAGCGATCAACGAAGCAAAAGGCGACTGGATTGGAACGCACCGATCCTCCTCGTCCAGACCACTGTCGTCCACCACGCCACGCTCTTCCGCCATGTGAGCGTTGCTCACGAGAGACGCGCTGCCAGAGCCCTGCAATCACCCGCGCCGTCAGCTAACCCCCCGAGAAGGAAACAAAGGGGACGCACCTTGAGGATCTCACGCTCGAGTTGCGCTGCTCGCTGCTCACGCGCTCGATAGTCGGCGCCGCTCCGGTCGAGCTTGGTCGTGTAGATCTCCTCGTGGTAGTCCGTCTTCGTACCGTAAAGGCGTTCGTTTGTCGCAAACTGATCCCAAGAGCGGTTCGCACCTGACCTATCCTCGTCGAGAGACATGCCGCCAATACCGTCCTCGATGCCGCCGTCGCCTCCCCACGCCTGCAGCTCCTTCTCCCGCTTGTCTCCGAGGACTCCGGTGATGTCGGTATCGGTCTTGAAAGCATCCCGCTCGCTCGTACGCTGCTCCAGACTGATGTCGAACGCCTGGAGTTCCTGAAGGTCGCGGGCGAGGATGAGGAGGGACGCCTTGAGGGGTGCCTGCGGGTCGCCGACGAGCTGAGCCTGGCGGAGGGCGACGCTGAACTCGCCCTGGCCGGTGGCTGCTGAGAGAATTCCCTGGTAGCGGAGGCCTCCCTTGACAGTTGCGACAACCTTGGCGCCCTGCACACCGTCACCCGTCAATCAGCGTGCGCCGCGCCACCTTCCCCCCAGATCCTCGAAACGTACGAGCAAGGCGCACAACAAGAGGCAGATGCGATCGTTGGGCGAAGTAGCCATTTGCGACGAGTCCTGCGACTGCGAGACTGAAACCTGAGGCGATGGAGTGTTAGCGAGGGAGAGACGCGTGACGAAGTGAAGGGGGGGACCAAGGCGAGCTCTCACCTTGGGGATGGAGAGTCGACAAGTTCAAACTTGAAGACGTCGAAACGCTTTCCCAACGAGCGACGCAAGATGGGGGGGAGTTAGTACAACACAACAGACAGGAAGCTCTTCTGGAGTTTCGTCTCCAGCAACGTTGGCTCCGTCCACACTCGTCCACACCTCGTCCAGCACCAACCAAGCCCAACTCTCACCTCCCCACAGACTATCCCGTTTCTTTTACCAGCCATGGCCGACTCGGAATCACGCCCGAAGCGCGAGGAGGAGGAAGAAGAAATCGACGTCGACGGAGGCTCGATGAACGGAGACGACGAGGCGAACGAAGCTGAACGCGAGGCTCTCGAGATCCAGGCGATGAAGGCCCGCGTAGCAGAGATGGAGCAGGAGGCCGCCAAG
This sequence comes from Glaciozyma martinii, assembly GCA_025758715.1. Taxonomy (NCBI): domain Eukaryota; kingdom Fungi; phylum Basidiomycota; class Microbotryomycetes; order Kriegeriales; family Camptobasidiaceae; genus Glaciozyma; species Glaciozyma martinii. The sequence goes on along the minus strand of JANGFH010000318.1, from coordinate 26,433 downwards.
CTGAGGGAGATGACGGCTGCGAACGAGGTGGAAGCCGAGCAGAATGGGGCGACTGGGATGACGGACGACGAGAAGGAGGCTGTCGACAGCAGGAGTATCTACGTTGGGAACGTGAGTCTGCGGCTCTTGTGCCATTCCGCGTGCGAGGAGGCTCGAGGAGCTGGAGCTGACGTCTTCGTCCTTGCGCCCTCAGGTCGACTACGCCTCAACGCCAGAGGAGATTCAGGCTCACTTTGCTTCGTGCGGTACTATCAACCGAGTGACGATCCTCTTTGACAAGTTCACGGGTCCCAAAGGGTGCGTTGCGTGGCTCCACAGCTCCAAGCTCGCTCTCGCTGACTCGCCCCCTTCCCTCTTCAGCTACGCCTACGTCGAGTTTGCCGAGCCTTCCCTCGTGGCCAACGCGGTGCTATTGAACGAGTCCATGTTCCGTGGTCGGTTGCTCAAGGTGCGCTCTCCTTCCACCAGTCGAGCCTTCCTCACCCCGCTAACTCTACTTCGCAGGTGACTCCTAAACGCACGAACGTGCCCGGAATGAGTGCTCGAGGAGGTCGTGGGAGAGGGCGAGGTGGGCGTGGGAGGGGAGACTACCGTGGAGGCTACCAAGGCGGCGTGAGTTCACTTCTCTCGCAAGCCAGGTCGGAGCGACGAGCTGACCACAGTCTCGCGTTTCGCAGTACCAGGGCTACTCTCCTTATCGTGGCGCACCTAGGGGTCGAGGAGGGTACAGGGGAAGGGGAGGACCGCCGGCGTACTGAGGGATTGTCTTTGTCCAGAGTTCGCGCCAACGAAGCACGTTCTCGCTTGTTATGATACATTGTTCGACTCGGTGTGCATTGCGATGCCCCTCCTTCGCTCGATCCACTTTCACCGCACGTAGGGGATTCCTGGGAGGGATCAACAACATCAGCTCCGTCCCTCGTTCACTCGAACCGAATCTCACCATTCGTCAACCTCTGGAACTCGTCGTAGACGATACTCCTCGGGTTCTCGCAAGCGTTCTCAATGACGCCCTTCATGTACTCCGCCGCTTCCGCCTCCGAGAGGTCGAGCCTGAAGCGCTCCGCGAGCCTCGTTATCGTCGGCTCTCCCTTGAACGAAGGGAACTCGGCGGCCATCATGAGGCTGGACGTGTCGACGACAGCCTGCCCGTACGGCCTGCAGGCGAGGAAAGCCTTGACGGTGAGCTCGGAGAACTGGCGGAACCCGACGCTGTTGCGGCCTCCCATCAAAACGACCATCTCGTGGCTGAGCTTGAACGAGCTGGGCTCGAATTTGACGCCCTGCGAGAGACAATCGTCAGCCAGGTGGATAAGATGCGGGAAGCGAGAAAGGTCGTACGCCGGGACGTGAGCAGCAGAAGAATCGGAAACAGAGGTAAGTACACGCGTGGGCGGTCGTCGTCGCTCAGAGAAAGGACTCATCTATGTCGAAGAGGAACCCGAAATCTGCCAACGACGAGCGAGTCAGAAGCTGATTCACACACAGCAAACGCGGAACGTACCGATGTGCGTGATGCAGCCGAACCCGTCAATCATGATGTTCCCGTTGTGGCGATCCTTGATCTGAACGATGTAGCAGAGAAGCGAGTACGCCGCCATCGACTGAATGAAGTTGGTGCGCGCCTTCTGGAAATGGACTCCGTCGGCGCTGCCGTACTTGAGAATGAAGAAGCTCCTGAGATCGTTGACCTTCGCACGACCCATCTCGTCTCGCGACGTTGCGTTCGGAATCACGTCGATGACACCGCACTAGGAGGGAGAGGGCGCAAGATCAGCTGGGCGACGCCATCGAAATGGCTAGAGAGCTCACTCCTGGTCCAGTGGCTGTAACTCGGTACGGCGTGACGAGGAGGTCGAGTCCAAGACTCGTGAAGATGTTCTTGTGCATCGCGATGATCTGGAGCGCCAGTACGTCCTGTCGGCAGTCGTCGCCGACCTTGAAGATGGCGGACTGCCACGTATCGAAGCCAGCGACGCTCGCTGCGTCCTCGGAGTTCTCCTCCAACTCGATGAGGGCTTCTTGAGCGGCTGGATCGGTCTTCTTCTCGCGTCGAACCTTGAACGTCGCCATGAAGGGTGCCTGGCGAGCGAGCGCGTCAGAAACTTTCGCTCGAGAGCCGTTCCGAGAGAGAGCCCACCTTCGCATGACTTTGAAGAGGACGACCGGAGCTGCGATCAATATCCACGACGACGCCGTCCGGGTTGCTCGGGAGGTACACGCCAGGGTCGACCTTGATCTTCGCCATCTCCTCGTCGATCTTTGCCTGAACACGCGAGAGAAAAGGTCAGACAGGTCCAGGACGTTGAGCAGGCGGAAAAGACCCACCTTCTTCTCGAGCTTGCTCGCCTTGATGAAGGGCTTGAGCTTCGCAGAGATGGAGGTGACCTCGTCGAAGAAGGCAAACTCTCGCTGGAAGAAGTCTTTCGCCTCGCCAGAGAGGGACTCGACGATCATCTCCACCATGCGATCGAGCGTCGGCTTCATCGGATCCGCCTGCAGGAGGAGCAAAGTTCAGTGAGGCGCTGAGCGAAGCCAGAGGAATACGACTCACCTCCTCGCCGGCGTCGCCGCGATACGCGTTCGCCTTCATGTTCCAGATGATTTGGTGGCAGAAGAGCTGAGAGATCTTGGACGTTTCGAAGATGAAGCGTTCAGCGTAGCCTACAACAACGTCCGTCAGCATCGCTCTCGAGGATCCCTCGTCAAAGAAGCAGTGCGTACCCAAAGCATCAGTGCGGAGAGCCTGAACGACTTGAGGGATGTAGAAGAACGTGACTTCGACGGGGTGGTGTTCGAGAACGCGGAGGGCGTATTGAAGGAGGATTGGGTCGCCACCAAACTTGGGGAAGAGGAAGCGCAGAGCCGAGATGACGGGGACGGGAGCCCAGTACAAAAGGTGCTGCGAGGAGGAGTTAGCTGCGGTACCTCCTCGCAGGGAAGAAGGAAGACGACGCACCCGAAGCTGATGACGGATGTCCGCCGTGATCGTCTCGCCGACAAAGAAGCCCAAAGCCTCAGCGACTCCTTCCACCTGGCCAGGGTCGCTTCGGACAAGACGTGTGACTTCGCTGGTCACGGCGGGAACCTTGAAGCGCTCGGGGAGGTGAACGGCGACCGTTGGGCTGAGAGTCCACGCGATGCGAGCTGTCTGACGCCAAGTAGCCTGGCAAGAACGTCAGCCTAGAGATTGTCGCGGAGCACGGCATGAACGAACCTCAGAGACCGTCGCGCGAGTAGCCGCGACAGGACCACGAGCCGGATCCGAGAGCGGGTTGATCCAGAGTCGCAAGCGACCAACCTCGCTATCGAGCAAGGTGAGAAGGAGGTGCTGGCGGTTGTTCTGCTGCGCGATGGCGAACGAAAGCGAGAGACGACCTGCCCAGGGAGCGTTAAAAACGGGGTTGTTCGCGGGGAGGTTCAGACTGACCTGGGAGCGTAGCGACTTTGGCAGAGGTCGAAGAGCTGGAGACGACAAAGTTGTAGGAGGGCGAATCCGACTTGATCGCGACCTGGAGTTCTTCCACCGCTTGAAGGTCCGCCTTGAGCTGAATGCGGTTCGTACCGAACGACCATCTGCGCGTCGAGTGGTTAGTGGATCGACCTTAACAGAGCCCGTATTGGACTGACCCGGCACGGATGGCGAACCACGAGAGCGCGGCGTCGTAGAGTGAAGTGCGAAAGTTGAACTCGACGGCAGTCTCCGCTTTGCTTCCTTGCAGAACGCAGAAGCCGAACGACAGCAGGCGCATGCGGAGCTGTCGTGCCAAGGGATGGGTACTGAGGGTGACGCGATGCATCAGCAAAGGCAACGTCCAGTCAAAGCGGAATTCTCACCTCCATGTCGAAGAAGCCATGCTCGACCGCATCAGGAGTCGCATGCAAGTGAGGACGAGGTCTCGATCGCGATAGCGGAAAGCCTGGAAGCGGCTCGACAAGAAGGAGAGCAGGACGGCGTGCGGGTGGAGAGAACGCGTCGCGAGCGTGTACTCCTTCGTCATCGCGTCCTTGTCGGTCGGCGTGAACTGCGTCTCCTGGTCGAGAGGATTGCGGCGGCTGTGGAAGAGTTGCTGGTCAGATAGGCACCGGTCGAGGAGCCGGGATCCACGCACTTGAATGCGGCAGAGAAGAGGCCTTGCTTGTGCTGAACGGTGCGCGTCCATGCCTCGGCGACCTCGACCATCAACCTCGCCTCAAGATCGGGGCGAGCATCTGCGACCCAAGTCCAGACCTCCTGCGCGAGCGTCACAGCGCCATCGCTAAAGACTCGCACGGGAAGCGCGACCATGTGGTGGAGGATCTCGACGTCGGGCTGGGGAGGGGAGGGCGTCAGCTTCGGAGGAGAGCGCGCGGGCAAAGCAGTCTTCCTCACCTCTACGGCGTTGACCAGATGCGCGGCGCAGCGGTAGAAGAGAGGCCGAAGGTCGGCCAGCTTCGAGTGGAGCTTGTGCGAACGAATCTCCTCCGCCAGCTGCTGCAGTTCGGCGAGGAGGCCTTGTCGACCGGCATCGTCTGTACGCAAGAACGTCAGCGAAATGTGGAGCCCAGGTTTAAAGGCGAGCACGAACCCAGGTGCGAAGCATCTCCACCGTAGTAATTGCGGTTGCCGAACGTCCTTGCGAAATGAGCCGAGTTGTCCGACTTCCAGCCTCCCCAGCGAGGGAGCGAAGCTAGCGTGGAGAGTGCGTTAGTCGAGAGCAAGCGAGATTTCGAAAACACGCACCTTCTTTGGCGTTGCTCGGCAGGGACCTCACCATGTCAATGGCGACCGACTTGCCCATCTCGTCGTCCGACAGCGGGCCAAGATGGTGCTCCCCTCGAACCGAGTGCGACCCGTCGATGTAGTCCTGCAAAAGGAGCAGCGTAAGACTCCATCGCCAAACCCCGATCGCGATGGAGCGTACCTGCAGCAAACCCTGCATCTCGAAGGGCGCCCGAGTGATCCCAGCCTTGAGCCAGGCTTTGGCGTACTGGTGCATCTCCGAAAGGATGGCGTTGCGAACGACGTAGTCGTCCGGAAGCACGAGAGAGAAGTCGGCGCGCGCAGAGCGGAAGGTGTAGACCGGCGTGTACTGGAAAAGGGCGGTCAGCAAGCGACAAGGGAGGAAGCCCAAGGGGCTCACCTCGTCGACGAATTCGGCCTGGCACGCCCGACGAAGGACGGTGAGAATCTCCAGGAGGACGTCGACGACGGTTGCCTCGCAAAGGAGAGAGGGGAAACTGGAGATGAGGTCGTTAAGGTATCGAATCGCGACGCTCCGAACTTTGGCGTATTGGTGGCAGCATTCGAGGAGAACCTCGCGAACTTCCTTGTAGACTGACTGGTCGATCGCATGCTGCGTGACGAGCTCGCTGAACTGAACGATGAACGCCTTGTTGACCTGCCGAAACGCAGTTAGTTTTGTCGCCGCTGGAGCCCGTGTTGCTGAACGAACGCACCTGATCTGCGATAGAACAAAGGATGCTGAACATCGTGCTGTTGTTGATTCCCTCGACGTGGAAGTACGTCAGAATCGTCGCGGGCTGTCCAGCTTCCGCGCGAAGAGATTCGAGGCGAAGCACCGCGGTGAGGAAGACGGCCTGGGGAGTGGAGAGAGTTCGGATGCTCCCCGCTTGCTGCGGGACGGCTGCTGCCAGCTCTGCGCGGATCGCGTCGGGGTTCTACAAAGAAGGCGTCAGCAAAAGTTCGAAGATTTTCGCCCAGGGAGGAGACGCACGAGCGTGCAGTTCGAGCGTCGCAAGACCGAGTTGTACTCGAGCTCCGTCTCGATAAAGTCGTCGCCAGCGTCGTCGAGCAATCCTGGCGTCTGCTTGGCGATCCGTGCAAGTACGCTGCGCTGCCAATCCGAGACGAGCTTCGAAGAGGGCGAAAGGAACCCAGACATGACGCAAAGGTACCACATGCTCCGGAAGAGGGCGACAATGTTGGGCACAAAGTCGCGACGAGGGTCGAGGTCGGCTTCGACGAGGAACGTGTCGAGGACTGGGAGGAGCGCCAAAAGACTGGTCGATCGCTGAAAGAGAGAGAAAGCAGCATCAGCAGCGCTCCAGGCATTTCACAAAGGAGATCGAATGCTCACCTCGCTCCGTGGGGTCGCTTCCTGAACGCCCTTGTCGACGAAAAGCGAGAGGTGTTCCAGGAGAAAGATGTCGTGAAGGTCATTCCGGCGAGCGGCCACCGTTGCCAGCTTGGTCTGCGCAGTGAGCACCTGCAAAGAAACTCACTCAGCCAGAACCCGACAGATCCGATCAGAAAAGACGCACCGCCTGGCTCGTCTCCTCCACTGCAGCTTTACTGATGACTGAGAGCGCCCGCATGATGTCGATGAACGTCGAGGGATCGATGAGACGAGCGAGCTCTGCGAGTTCGATCATGATGGCGCCGTCGACGATGGGGTCGGTTCTGCCGAGCCGTTGAAGGAGCATCGAGACCGCACAGTGGCAAATCTGGCGAAGTGATGTTCAGTGACGCCGACGAAAGCAAACCAGGACCGCGCTGACCTCGGGGTCGGCAAAGTCTTGGGCAAGGATCGAGACTGCGTGCGCGATGTTGCTGGAGACGAGGCGCTTCTGAAGCTCCGAGCGAGCCAATCCGTTCCCAGACGACGAGCGAATGGATTGCGAGTCGGAAGCCTTGCCGTTCTGGTTCCCTTGAAGAGAATCTGAGACCGTAAAGTGGTTGAAGAGCGACTGGATGGCGGAGAGTCGGAGGCTTTCGTCCTGGTCGACCTGGCAGCGCGAGATCAGAAACAAGCCCAATGCTCCGACGCCGCCAACTCACAGAGATCAACGAAGCGTAGGCCTTTGATGCAGTGCGCAACGTGCCGCAGGCTGAAAGATCGGGATCCTGCTCGAAAACGGCGCTCGGCGAGAGGATGAACTGGCGGACGACCTTGGCCGACTGAGGCGCCAAAGCCGGGAATCTGTGCGACGAGGGGGTGAGTGTCTCTCACCGCGACTGGACCAAAAGAACGCACGCGTGGGCGAGAGCCTGCAAGCACTCGATGGCGCCAGACTGGAGCGTCTCGTCCCTGACCCTGGACGCTTCGCTGACGATTCCGCCCAAGATGATGCTGAGCTTGGCTTCGGGAGCGCACGAAGCGATGCAGGCCAACGTCGCGACTTTCTGTGAGACGAAGATGCGTTAGTCTCGGATCAGGGGGTGAGCAGCACGAAAGACGTACAAGAGACTGCAACAGGACGTCAAACGAGTACGGATCCGCAGCCGTTTGAGCTTCATCTTCGAGAAGAAGCAACGTCGCGTCCCAAAGTCCCAACGCCCCTTCCAACACTCGTCGCAACGCATCGCGCTCTGAAGCCGACGGGGGAGATCGTTCCTGCACCGTCGTCAAGAGTCCGCTCCAGCCACCGGCAGTGAGGCCGCTTGCGAGAAACGCTTGCTGGCATTCGAGCGTGGCAAAAGGGAGGAAGGCCGGGCTCCAACCTTTGAGCGAGGATTCGTACTGCTGGAGCGAAGCGAGAGAGATGCGTCCTTCCTCCGAGCTGACGTCCCAGGTTTGAGCTACGGCAGACGCGACGTTCGAGAGGGTGGATTTGGTGGGGAGGGCGCTGGAAGGGGAGGCGTCGGAGAGGCTCCAGGAGAAAGGGGTTTCGGCGATGGCGCGCCTGAAGCCGTTGAGGGCCGGGAGGAGGTGACCGATGATGCGATGACCTGTGCAAGCCTATCTTCAGCTTTCTTCTCCTTCCGAAGCTGGAACAACGCGCGTACCTGGCGACGAGTCGATCTCCTTGAGCACCGCGGCGCGGAAGCTCGTGAGCGCCGCCAGCGTAGCGGTCCTCTCTCCGGCGCCGCCAGCTGCGAGCTTGAGCGCAGCAGCCGTAAGGGAGTACGAGAGCTGATCCGAAGGGGCCCAGTCAGTCGAAGCTGCGACCGCACAAGCGTCAGCTCCACCCCTCTCCGCACTTCCTCCAGGAGCACGCACCTTGCAATCCCAGCGAAGCCTCAATTTCCCAGCTCGGCAGAGTCTCCAAGATGGCAAGAACGCGCTCGAGGTTCGCGGTGGAGGGAGTAGCTTGGGCGGAGAAGTCGGCGAACGAGATGATCCCGTTCGCTTGTTGAGAGGTCTGCAGGGCGTGTCAGACGGCGTCGGCGGCACACGCAGGAGGAAGCTCTCACGATGGGCTCAGAGCCAGAGCTGGCGCCGTTGGATTCGGTAGCCAAACGCGCTAGAACGCCGTTGACGACGCCGTTGGTGACTGGCTCCCTTGAGGAGAACGAGTCTGTGAGGAGGCCGAGGTCGTCGTGAGTGCTGGAGGAGGCGAGATTGGACGCAAGAGCGGTCAAGATGCTCAGATGGAGCTGACTGTCGAGAAAGTCCATAGCTTCAGTGTCCCTCTGACTGGACGGGAGGAGGAACGAGGTCAACAGGCGGTCGCGGCGAGCTCTCTCGACCAAGTGCCCGGCCTGGCGTACTTCAACCTCTCCATCGTCTCGTTTCTCTAGTTCTACTGTACCCCAAGACGAGAAAAAGAAAGCTTCTCTGCTCTCCAGAACCACAACTGCACTGACAAAACCCTCGCGCCTCGATTCGAATTATACACTCTTCGCAACCCCCAAGCCCACACCAGTGTCCTTCCCTTCCCCCAAGCACCTCAATCATCATCAAAAGGGCTGCGCACGTATTCCAAATCTTCGTCGTCCGAGTCCTGATCCTTCTTGTTCTTCGAGTCGAGGAGCGAGACGGATTGGCGAGGGAGGAGTCCAATTTTCGAGAAGTCCTTCTTTGGCTCTTCGGCCTCCTTTGAGGAAGAGGCGGCGATGGGAGGGGAAGCGGTGGAAGTAGTGGTGGGAGTGGGAATGGAGGCTGTGAGAAATCCAGTGGTTTTAGTTGACGGAGTCGGGAATCGCTTGAGAGCGAGAGGACGAACCGACGAGAGGAGAGGCAGGCTTGGGTCGAGGAAGGAGCTCTGGGACGATGCTGGAGCCCGAGGAACGCGCTTGGGGTTCGGGACGAGGGAGAGGGGAGGGAGCGGACCAAGGCTGAGTGGCGGAAGGCTGCGAGACGGGTGCGGCGGTGAAAGGCGGGTTGCTGTGGATGTAGGAGATCAGCGTGCGCTCCTTTTGCCAGTCCTTGCACTCACCTCGAAGTGCTCGCCTGGGGTCCAGAACCACCGTCGAGACTGCTGTTGATCTGATCCTTGACCTTGCTGAAGAACGAGCCAAAGGTCCTCGCTCCCTGCTCTGCCAGCTTGCTTCCCTTGTCGGCCAACTTGGCACTGCATTCTCGAAGCGATTAGCTCTTTCCCACCGCATCCCTCTCTTCCAACAAGACTCACAATCCCTCGGTCAACTGATCCAGCTCATCCCGCGGCCTCTGAGCTTCACCCTGCTCCGGTCCCGGCTGTCCCTCTCCACCATTCGATCCCATAGATCCCATAGAAGGTACCCCACGGCGGCGAGGTACGTAAGGGCGGTAGGGGAGGTTTCCAGACGGCATGGAGCTGGGAAGCTGACGGGGGTCATCCTGCGCCGCGAGGTTGCGAGCAAACTCGGCGTCGCTGTCAAACTGGGACTGGTGTAGAGGGGTTTAGCTGAGGCTCAGCACAGCAGAGTAGGAGGGAAAGGACGCACCTGTCGCGGCTCCGCGAACGCAGGGTCGTTCATAGACAGCAGCGTCTCGGTTGCCTGCTCCAGCGATCCTCCGACAGCGGCGAGAACTGCTTCGATGATATCGTTCGAGGTAGCTGGGAACAAGGCAGCCAGCTGAGCGACCTTGGGATCGACAGTTGCGGGCGCGGGCTGCGGGGGTGCAGTCACTTCGTCGTTTTGAGGAGTCGAGATGGCTGGGAGCGGAGGAGCGACGGCTGTGGGAGCTTCTGGAGTCGGAGTAGTCGTCGCCGTAGCTGGAGGAGAAGGTTCAGAAGTGTTTGCCATCGGTGTGGCGGTCGTGGGGAAGGGCAGGCACAGACGGCGCTTCAGCCCTTTAGGGACTCTTCCTCCTGCCAGTTCTTCTTCGAGGCTTCAAGATTAGACTTTGTTACTACAAGCTAACTGTTACTTGAGCAACCTTTTGAGAGCTTGAATGAGCAGATAGCGACAAAGGCGCTTTCTGCCCAAGTCGTCTCGTCTCGACTTGAGAGCGCACGTGCGGGTTTCGCTCCTTGCCCTTCTTCCACTTCGCTTCTCCCCCGCTCAAGGCAACAACAGTCCAGGAGGCACTCTAGCAGTCCACTCTACTCGAGTTCAGACGGGCACTCTCGATGAAGGTAAGCTTCTCCTCTCAGAGCTCAGCTGGCTACTAGCTCACACGCTCTCCCTCTTCCCTCGTCCAGTTCGGCAAACAGATTCAGTCGCAGCAAACGCCAGGCTGGGGTTCATTCTATGTCGACTACAAGGGACTCAAGAAGGTCAGCTTGCTCTTACAGCGACCCCGACGCTCGAACAGCTCCTAATCCCGCCCAATAGATCATCAACTCGCTGGCAAAGGGTCGTCCCGCCGACGCAGCTCTTCTCGCAGCTGGCATTCGACCTCCCCGACCTACTGGACCCGAAGAGCCGCTTCACCCTTCCTCGGAGCCTCAGTTGATCGCCCACACGGCCGGAGTCGCAGTGGGAGAAGGAGAGGGGTCGCTGTTGCAGGTCCACAAGGCCGCCTTCTTCTTCAAGCTTGAGCGCGAGCTGGAAAAGGTGAGCTGGTAGTGACAGGAGATCCAGGTGGAATGGAGCTGATCGCGTCCTTGCGCACCCTCAGATCAACGCCTTTTACTACCAACGCGAATCGACCCTCAAGGTCCGCCTACGCACGCTCATCGACAAGCGAAAGCTCCTCCAAACCTCCCTCTCCGACTCCCACGGCAAAGTCAAGCCGCTCAGCAGGGACAGCAGCAGCTACGGAGCGCTGTACGAGGGATTCAGGAACTTTGAGCGCGATCTAGGGAGGCTGCAGGTGCGTAGCGGCTGGATGAATGCGTCAAGGAGGGAGTGCGAGGGCGGCGCGAGGTACAGCAGCTAATCGGTTCCTTTCGTAGGCCTACGTTGAGCTGAATGCGACCGCGTTCCGGTTAGTTGCCCCCCCCTCCTCTCTTCGCCGCCGCCCTGACTCCTATCCCTTTCCAGCAAGATCACCAAGAAATGGGACAAGGCATGCCGGCGACAAGCAGATCGGTTTGGAGAACACCAGCGTGCGTTCTTTCTCTGCCAGATGCCAGCAGCTTCCGGACTTACAGTCGCCCGAAACGCAGCTCAACAAGGCGAGCACGACGGACAGCTCTACCTCGCGCGTCAAGTCGAAGTCCAGCCCGTCTTTAACCGCGAATTCATCGCAGAACTCTCCGACGTCGCCTCCGCCAACCTCCTCTCCCTCGAGAACCTCGTCGGCAGCGAAGGCGGGAACGCGCGACGCGGCGCAGAAGCTCTCGCAGACGGGACCGGCATCGAGGGATACGGAGGGTCGGGGGCCAAGTGGACGATGGACATTGAGCTGGCGGATAGTTCAGAAGCGCTCGAGGATCTGGAGCAGGCCCTCGTCGTCGCCGTCAAGGCGGGAGATCGGTCGGCCGTGGACGAACTCCTCAAGGCTCTCCTCTCTCCTGCGAACGCGCGAGGATCGACCGAGGCGCGCTCCCCCGTCTCGCGCATTCTCTGGAGGGCCGTTCTCGAGGACCCGCCCACTTCCCCTCTTCCTGCGCCAATCGTGCCGAACGGCGCTCCCACCACGAACGGCCAGGTCCCCGCCGCCACCGAAGGAGCGATCCCGACAGCGCTACTCGACTTCATGTACGTCGACGACATCAACGGTCGAACGACTCTCCACGAGGTTCGTATTTCTCCATCTCTCCCGACCGACCGCAGCTGATTTCGTTCGGTCCAGGCTGCCAGCGCAGGTCGCCACGCTCTCGCCGCCATCTGCCTCCAGAAGGGCGTCCCCATCTCCCAAGCCGACGTCTACGGCCGCCACCCTCTCCACTACTCTGCCATCAACGGGCACGCCGAAGTCTGCCGCCTCCTCCTCTCCGCCGGCGCCGATCCCACCATCGCCGACCTCGACGGCTACAGCCCCATCATCTACTCCATCACCAACGGTCGCGACGCCGTCGTCCAGACCTTTATCGACCAAGGCGTCAGCTTCGAAACTCCCCCTTCGACGAACGAGGACCTCAACCCTCTCTCCCTCGCCTGCCAGTTTGGCCATGAGGACATTGCTCGAATCCTCCTCCAGCGCGGGGCCAAGATCCTTCCCAACCCCGCAGGGTACTACCCTCAACACCTCGCCGCCCGCGAAGGTCACGCCGGCGTCCTCCGCCTCCTCGTCGAAGCCACTCGAGGGTTCTCGGGCATCGACGTCCCCGACAAGTACTCGCAGGCGACGCCGCTCACGCATGCGAGCAGCGAAGGGCACGCCGAGTCGGTCAACGTCCTCCTCCAGGCCGGGTCGAACGTCCACGCGCGCGACGAGTTCCGCAAGACGCCGATTCACTACGCCGCGTGGCAGGGGCACATCGACTGCATCAACTTGCTCCTTGCGGCGGGCGCAACAGCTACGGCGGAAACGTCGCCCGAGCTGCCGAACCCTGGGAGCGCCACCTTTTCCTCGATGGACATGGACCTGTTGGACCTCGAATCCGACCTCATCCCCTCTCTCTCTCTTCCTCCTCCCATCATCCCCTTCCGAATTTGCGAGTTCCATTTCCTAGCTCGCAGTGGGCCGCGCTGACTCTTTGCTCGCTCCACAGACGGCCACAACTACCTCGACAAGAAGGCCCTCGTCCACGTCACCCTCGGCCACCCCAACACCTCTCGCGCCCCCTTCCCTCCTCCCGTCCGGCTCTCCGAACAGACTGGACGTGGACAGCACCCCTCCCTCAAGCTCGTCATGACCCCCAAACCCGACTCGGTCGCCATCGCCCACAGCGTCATCCTCCCCCTCACCGACGAGCGAGAAGTCTTTGCCTTCCAAGTCGATTCGTTCGACAACTTCTCGCTCGAATTCGACCTCTTCCCTACCTTCGGCTCCAAAGTCATCGGCAAGGGCGTCGCCCTCCCTTCCACTTTCCTCGACCTGCAGAGCCAAGGCTCCTACATCGTCCCCCTCCTCGACCCGCACCTCAAAGTCATCGGCGACATCCCGTTCGAGGTCAACGTCGTCAAGCCCTTCAAGCGAGCTCAGCTACAGATCGGCGGCCAGTTCGAGACGTACTGGAAGTCGACGACGACGATCGCGGCGGGCGAACCGACCCCAACGCAGTCGGGAGCAGGCAGCTCGGTCGTCACCGCTTCGTCCCTCTCTGGCGAGCACGTTCGCGTCGTCGTGCAAGTGACGAGCGATGGGGTCCCCGTCGCGTACCCGCAGTGGAAGCTGCCGGTCGAGGGATTCGACGTGCATGTCGGGGAGGTCACGTCGGCGCAGTTCCTCTCCCTGGCGGAACGAACGGGCAAGAGATTGGATCCGAGTACGGTCGCGGACAAGGCGGATCCCGCAGCGTGGTACCAGGCGATTCTGGGCTCGCTCGTTCCTTTGGACGAGTTGCTCAAGGTGCGCGTTTTCGTTCCCAGCTTTCCTCGCAGAGACTCACACCCTTCGCAGGTCCTTCCTCCCTCCCTCGGCGTCGACCTCGAGGTTCGCTACCCCACACGATCCGACGTTCGACGACTCAAGCTCCACAACATCCTCGAAGTGAACCAGTTCGTCGACTGCGTCCTCTCGGCCGTCTACGAGACGATCCAGAACGGCGGCGACGACAACCACCGCCGGATCGTCTTCTCGTCGTTCAACCCGGTCGTCTGCACCGCCCTCAACTGGAAGCAACCCAACTTTAGCGTCTTCTTCGCGTCGTACTGCGGTTTGTCGAGGTCAAATCCGGACGGAAGGATGGTGCCGGCGAACCGAATCGAGGATGACCGACGCTGTACCAGCGTTCGCGAGGCGGTCAAGTTTGCCAAGGCGAACAACCTCCTTGGAGTCATGCTGGACGCGACGATCCTGGTGCGCACCCGTTTCCTTCTCCAGCTCTTTCGACGGCAGCTGATTCCGTCTCGTCATTGCAGATCCAAGTCCCGAGCTTGATCCAGAGCGCAAAGGAGCAAGGGCTGCTCATCGCGACGTTCGGGACCAACGCTCGAGTAACGCTCGCCGATGCGCACATGGCTCAAGGAGTTGTGCGTTCGCAGCGTTCCTCCTTTGCTTCCAGCAGCTGACCCTCGCCCTCCCCGCAGCTATCTTATGCATCATCAGCCTTCCTGAAGAGGACCGAGGCGTCGTGAAGGCCTTGCTGGTCGTTTTTTAAGTACGAAAGAATGCAAAGCAAAGCTGTTGTAGTGCTTCGGGTCCAGTTGCGAGAGGAAGAGAACGAGAGCTCGCAAGACGATCGTCACCACTGCTCAAACTGCATTGCCTCAGATCCTCGTAAAGACGTAAACGTACGCCAACGGCATCAACGCCTCGGCACTCTGCGCTCCTCCCTCCGCCCGAACGACTTTCTCGTCGTTGAACAAGACCCAACCCTGTTCGTCGCCCATCCAGACGTGCGCCACGTAATGCCCCGAGTGAATCGACGGTCCCTTGTGCGAGATGAAGGCCTTGAGGCGGTACTGGGCGGGGAGCGTCGACGAGCCGGGAAGCACTTTCGCAGCTGGCGTCGCGGCTCCCCCAGCGACGGCGGATCCATCGTCCCCCTGGTCGTCAGGATGGTTGAAGACCCACTCGACGGCGCGACCGATATCGCCACCCTGCGAAAGAAGGCATCAGCGGTGGCGCTACGACAGTCGTGCGAGAAGAACGCACGGTTTCGCGAAGAGCCTTGCGAGCCTGTCCTGCGGTGAAGCCCATCTGAGTGATCTCGGCAATCTGCCCGTCCAAAGGTTCCCCAGTCGTGGCAGAAGCGCCAGAGGTAGTTGGGGGCGGCAGTGGGTCGTCGATATCTGGTGCACCAAAGTCGAATCAGCAGAGGCGCTTGCCATCGAGAGCTCTCGCGAGCGCACCTGCGTCCTCCATGTGCCCGAAAAGCCAGTTCATGGCGTCCTCGGCGCTGCTATTACCCGTCGCAAGTAGCGCACGCTGGCAGCGGATCTCGGGGAAGCCCATCTGTTGCAGCTCGCCCATCGCTGCGGGGTTGAAGACGACCTGAGGAACTTCTGAAGCGGCGAGAACAGTCAGACCATGATTGGAGACTAGAAGGATGAGAACGAACCCTCGGCAGACTGGGGAAGCTCCTGCTCGCCCTCCTGGATGCCGACCGCGAGGAACTGGTCGAGGCTGAGAGACTTGTAGGGGACGACGATGGGAACCTCGACCTTTTGCGGGACCCAGTTGATGTACTTGAAGCGGCTCGCGTTGACAACGAGAACGTCGGGGAACGTAGCGAGTCGAGTTGACCTGCGAAAGCGAATCAGCACAAGCACTGCGCCGCTCCACGACCCGAGACTCACTTGATCGCGGTGACCTTCCTCTCGCACTTGGGGCAACTCCAGTCGTCCGTCTCCGAAGGCGAAGTGTAGCTCTCCAAGCATCCGAGCAGCTCGACCGGCAAGTACTCGACCTTCTCCTTCGCATCCCCCACGACCATGTCATCGCTCTTCTTCGCGATCGAATCGACCGGGACCGTCAAGCTCTCCTCGTTCGTCGTCGAATACCGCACGCCCTTGCACTCGCTGCACTGCAGTCGCTCCTCGACAGCAAAGCCAAAGATTCCGGTCGGGTCCTCCGAGTCGGACGCCCGCGCCGACCTCCGAATGACCTCGAGGAGGTGCCTGAGGAACTCGCCAGCGTCCTGCTGCTTCATCGTCGCAAATTCGGCGTGGTCCTTGCCGACGAGCGCCTTGAACATGCTCGGTCGGATACCCTCCTGGAACGCCAGAGTGGGAGCTGGGGGTGCGGAGGGGAGGTCGGCCGAGGGAGGGGGGTGGGCGAACGCTGCGTCGGGTTCTTCGGGCTGGCGGGGAAGGGAGTAGCGTCCGGAGAGGAGGCCGTCGGCGATCTTGGCCATTTGGCATTCGAAGCATGTGGCCGGGGACGAGTTGGTGCAGTTGACGGTGTGGGGGAAGAAGGAGGTGAGGTAGCGTTCTTGGAACGTGGGGAGGGAGAAGAGGGTTTGGAGGGTCGAAGCCATGTAGCAGCTGCAGAGAGAGAGGTCAGCTCCAAGGCGCCGTGCGAACCAGCTTTGACGCACCTGTTGCCGAGGTTGCGCAAGCCTGTCAATCCAGGACCAAACATCGGCTCGAGCTCCTTGCCATCCTCGCCCGTCATCGCAAAGTCGAAGCTGAAGTTCTGCTCGACTTGCTGCAATCACGAGAGATCGTCAGCGATCAAGCTCCGGCGGCGAGAGGAGGACGCACGAGCTCCGTCATGCTCTTCTCCGTCTTTGTCTGCGCTGCGACTTCGATGCCAAAGTTCCCGAGGTGCTTCGCAAGATGAGGATCCAGCTTGGCGTCGTCGCAAGCGTAGCAGTAGACGTCTGAAGCCGAAAGGGTTAGCTCTCCGCACACGCATTCCACTCCTGCGAACGCACCTGCGGTCCCCTCCGGCTCAATCGTGCCGATCTTGACCGCAACCGAATGCCCAGTCGTCTGAGTGTGCTCGACTCCATGACCGTTCCCTCCTCCACCTCCGAATTGCTGGCGTCCGCATCCCAGCGAGCCGCAAACGAGGCAGAGCCAAAGGTTCGAAGTCAATCCGCAGCCGGGGTGAGCGCAGGCCGCGAGTCCTACAAGCACACTGATAAGTTTGTAGTCATTCTGGGAGAGGAAGGGAGCGCACCTGCGGGCTCCAGAGTCTTGGATTCGGGCTGAACAAGATCGGTCGTGTGGATGCACGTCGTGATCTCCTCCTCCCAGGCCTTGACCTCGGACTTCTGAGCTGAAGACATGGAAGCCAGAACAGCTGCGATGAGCCCGTCGAGCTGCGTTCGCCGGTCGTTAGCGGGGGTCTTGCGAGCTGACTACCCCGCAACGCACCTTGTCGTCCTGACCCAGCGAATGCGATCCCTCCCCCTCGTACAGCTTGCCCACAGTCACAAACTCGTACTTCTCGTGCTCAGGCGCCTCCTCTCGAATCGCAAGCTTCTTGACCGGTGGCTCGCTTGAATCCTAGGGAGAGGTCGACGTCAGCTCCTCTCGTTCACCCTCGAGCGAGATTGATCGCGCACTCTCTTGGACTTGGGAACAGCCTTCTTGATCCGCTTGATGTTGACTGCGAGAGCGTGGCCAGTCTTCTTGAAGTGGCGGAGGCCGTGTTGGTTGGTGGAACCAGAGGGGCAGCCGCCGTTGAAGCAAGTGAGGCAGACGTCGATTCCGTTTGGCCCGTCCTGTAAGGTGAGTACAAAGGGTCAGCAAGAAGCCAGGACCAGGCAGCCAGAGCTCCCGCTGACCTGGTCGTCGAAGCACTGAGTGCACTCCTCCCGATGGACGACTTGGGAAGGGCGAGGAGCTGCCAGAGGGGCGAGAAGGGTTGGTAGTCGTTCGAGGAAGCTCATTACTCGAGTTCAGTTGGGCCTTGAAGAGGTTCAACGAGTGGTGAGAGTCAACTTGCAACCCAGCGCGTGTCGAGCTCACGGCCAAGTCGTGTTTGCGTAGTGTCGCGACGCTCTCTTCCTCCTCCCCCAACCCGGCTCAGGATGAGTTACCAGCGACAAGCAGCAGACGGCGCCTTTCAGAGAGGTCACTCGCACCAAGCCTCGAGCTTCTCAGGCAAGTCCATCCAGCTCCACAGCTCCTGGTCACCGAGCCTGACGACGACGACGTGCAGCTGGCTTCTCGGTTCTCCCTCCGCTCTCCGTCCCCGACACGCTCACTCTCCAATTCCGCTTCGTTCAGCATGGACTGGGAGACGCTCTCAAGGGACGGGCGGTGGTCGAGACTTTGGCAACGTCGAAAGTGAGTAGGGGCCTTCTCCAGCTCTCCTCCTCCAAGGCAACACACCCGAGCTAACGGAAGGAACCCAGGCGGCGCAGGGAACAGTTATCAAGAGCTCCCTCCTCCAAGGCGTGCTGCTCGTGAGCGCACTCGCCATCAAACCTCTCCTCTCTCGCGTCATCCCCGACCACTCGTCAAGCCAGAGCACAAGCGGGATCGCCTACGTCCTCTTCCACGTCCTCTGGCTTTATCCACTCTCGGCGGCGGCGCTGTACTACTCGGGAGTGTTTCGAGCGAAGGAGGAGCTTGGCGGGCGCGGAGGAACGGGGTTCAGGGCGGATCGAGGCGTGACTGCGTCTGTAGTCGCAGAGGTGAGTTCGTATTGGAGGAAAGGGAATGCTGGCACAGAAGCTGACGCGCTTCGCAGAGCTATCGCGTCCTTCTCCTGGCAAATTACTTCGCCGTAATTTACCTCCTCCGCTGGATCCCGTTCGTTGGAGGACTGCTCGCATTCGCCTACGCCTGCATTGTGGACAGCTATTACTGCTTCGAGTGAGTACATTGCGTGTGCCGAGGCGAGCTCGAGGTTGAGGGGAGGCGAAGGCTGATCCTGGAATCATCGAGTCGCGTCTTTTCGCGTATTTCCTCGCTAACGATCCTCCCCCAGAGCTCAAGGCTTCAAGCACGGCTGGTCGTTCGGGGAGCGCATCAAGAACCTCGAGGAACGCTGGGCGTACTACGTCGGCTTTGGGATTCCCATCACCTTCCTTTCGTGGTGGTCGTGCGTTCTGGTCTCCTCCCTTGCAACCCGTGCAGCGCTGATCCTCGAGCTTGAACAGATCTGACCCCGTTGTCAACCTCGCCCTCTTCTCGCTGTTCTTCCCCCTCTTCCAGGTCCGCCGAAGGCGGCGTCTTGCGAAGTTCCAAGCTGACCCTCGTTCTTCCGTGCCTCTCGTCCAGATCATGAGCTCCTCCTCCATCCCCCAACCCCTCGACCCCAATCTCCCCACTTCGTCGCTCAGCATCTCGTTCCTCCCCCAAGCCGCCGGATCCTTCTCGATGGCAGCAGCGGAGGGAGGCGAGGAGGCTCGCGGAAGGAAGGGCAGCCCCTACGTTCCCGTTCGACTCCCCGTCGTCTGGTTTGCCGACAAGCTGTACGGCCTCCTCTCAAAGAACCTCGCCCCGGCACCGAAGAAGAAGGAGGCGTACGGGCACGGACACGGACACGACGCTGGAGGGTGGCGAGGTGACCATGCGGCCGCACCAACCAACTCGCGTCCCTACCCTCCTTCCGTGCCGGCAGCGTACCAGCAGCAGGCCTACGCGACGCCGGAACAGCAGTTCACGTCGCCTAGGAGGGGACATGTGGCGGCGGAGAGCTCGGTCGGGATTGGAGGACCGTCGCAATTCGCCGACAAGAAGCTCGACTCGCTTATCTCGGCTGCGGCGCGTAGGAAGAAGGGAGATTGAAGGAGGGAGGAGGGGAGGAGAGCAGGACGCGGTAGATGCCTCGAGGAGCGAGACGCAATTCGATGTTTGGGTTGCGATCTGAGACCCTTCTGTCGTCGGATGCTCAGCCGTTGTTCTTGCCTGGCGCTTTGGGAACTCTCAGCGAAAGAATCGAACGAACAACGGCCCTCACCGACAGTAAAATCGAAAGCAGCTGGAGCTCGAGCGCGCTCGAGCGACGAAGACGCTCTCTGCTCTCGCCACGACTCCCACCCGCCCTCAAACTCAGCATGGCACCAGTCCGTTTGACAGTCTCTAACCAGAAGGCGTTCGTCTGGGACATGGCAGGTGCGTCCAGAGCTTCCCCTCCTCTCCCTTCGCGTTGCTCACGACCTCCTCCCAGACGTCCAAACACTTCGAGTCGAGCACCACATCTGCGGCGTCCTCACAGGCACTCTACCTCAAGTCGGCCAGCAGAACGTCTTCCTAGGACTCCCCCTCCTGCTCCTCCCAGAAGAGGTCGTTCTCCTCGTCAAGAACAGTTCGTCCCTCCCTCGTTTGCCTCCAGCTGCTCCTGACTTCGAGTCTCCGCAGATCTGGCCGTCCTCGTAGACGACATCGCGGCTCACTTGCAACCACAAGTCGAGCAAGCGGAAGCGTACCACTCTGCCCGCCTTGCCGCCATCGAGGAACAACAGCTGGCGAGCGTGCAGTTCGAGGAGGAGAAGCGGCAGAAGATGAACGAGGTGTACAAGGACAAGATTGGGAAGCGGCGGCAGGTCAAGGATGGTCAGGGGCAGGGAGGGCAGAAGGGCGACCAGGTGCTCGAGATCTTCGTGCCCGACATCCCAGAAGGAGAGACGACGACCGCACCACCCTCCCTCGCCACCTCCTCCCCTTCCACCCGCTCCCTCGCCTCTGTACCCTACTCCATCACGATCCACCCTTCCTCCATCGACTCTCCCTGGTACGATCCCACCGCCTTCAGCTTCTCCGACCTCGAATCAGCAAAGGCGGCAGGCCTGTGGAACTACCCCACCACGCCGCTGCAGGCTGCACGGTGTCTGGTCTTTGAGGATCTGTGGAGGAAGGGGCACTACATGGGAGGAGGACTTCGGTTCGGCGGCGACTTTTTGATCTACCCAGGTGCGTCTTTCTCGTTGCCTGTCTGTCCCCCGAGGATCCAGCTGACTTGCGAGCTCGCAGGGGACCCTCTGCGGTACCACTCCCACTTTACTCTCACGGTGACGAGCTCGCCAGTTTCTTCAATCCTCCCGCTGGACTTGGTCGCGTACGGACGACTGGCGACGGCGGTCAAGAAGGCGCATTTGCTGGCGAGCTGGGACGAGAAGGAGGCAAAGGCGGATTACTTTTCGTTGGAGTGGGCAGCATTTGGATGATGCATTGAATGGGTTTGGAGCGCATTCGACTGACCTAGGATCCGCTCCTTCGTGCTGCTCGATTGCGACGCGAGCGAAGCGTGCGAACCCCTCTTGACCTCTTCTCCTTTGCTTCCTTTCTCTCGACCCGGGCAGCTGATGGTTCACAGCTAAACATGGACTTGCGACACGTGCGTATACAAAACTACTGCGAGCGGCATCAAGCCTGCTGAAATCGTACCCTCCCATCCCGCCCTTCTCAAACCATTCGCAACGAGTTCTTCCTCCCCCGCATGCGGAACTCCATCCTCGCCACCGACGGCAACTCGTCCCTACGCGCCGCCGACTCATCCACAACGACGTCCTCCTCATCTCCATCCATCCACGTCCACGCGCTATCCTCCTCCCCCGCCGCCTTCTGCACCTGAATCGCCGCCGTCGCCGCCAGTTCCGCCGCGGCGATTTGAGCCAACTCCTGCCTCTGCTGCACCACCGCGCGTCGACTGACTGGAGCTCGCTTGGGCAGGTCGGTCTTGCCAAACGGGACCGGTTTGGAGCGTTCCTTGATGGGGGAGGAGAGGTGGGAGAGTTGGACGGGGTGGGAGGCATGCGAGTTTATGAACTCGGGGGTGAGGAGGGGTTCCACTCGGGCGTGGTCGGCGCGTAGGTGGGCGGCGACATCTGGTGGCGAAATCGAGGTCAGCGAGAGGGAGGAGGAAGACGGCGAGAAGGGGAACGTACAGCGCTCGAAGGGGGACGCGTTGCTGGCTTGGTGCACGTTGGCTTTGGCGAAAGAAGGGGATGCGACCAGCGCAAGAGCGAGAACGAGAGAGAGTACGCGCATTGGCGGGGAGAGATCGCCAAAAAGGTGCGCAGAGGGCAAGCTGTCGAGTGACACAGGCAAGGGATGTGGGGACCAAAGTGAGAGCAGAAGGAAGAGCAGCGTTACAGTTTGCCAGGCGGGAGCGGCTGACAAGCCCAGGAGCTAAGAAAAGCCGAAGAGAAACGGAGCCGTTGGCAGACGTTGGGCGCGCGTCGCGTGGCGAGGACGCGTCAATTTCCGTCGCGTCTGGACAAAGAGATTTCTCTCCTTTCTGTTCTCGGGGGAGAGGTACAAAGCAGCCACAGCTGGCACGATCAGCGCAGAAGCGAGGGAGCGAGTCTCTTAAACAAGTACGATTTCTTTCGACGCGTTTCTAACAAGGGCCATCTATTCCTGCTTGAGGTGTTCGACCTTGGCCGGGGGGGAGATGAAGAGGTTGTTGACGAGCTTGAACGCCTCGTCGATAACGATCACCGGTGCGCTGAGGTAGAGGACCGCCTTCCACTCTGCCCAGTTGAGGGGAGTGATGACGAAGAGGGTCTGGAGAGAGAGGGACCCGATCAGTTTTGTGACCAGGGCGAAGAGAGAACGAACGTACGGAGAAGAAGGGGACGTAGAGGATCATGAAGTGGAGCGACATGCTGAGAGCGATGGCGCACACGAGGTACATGTTCCTCCAAGGCGGCATCGAGAACAAGCTCTCGTTTTCAGCGAGCGAGTTCAACGCCTGCAACGAAAAGGAGGGTTAGCTCGAGAATCACCAGGTGGACGCGCGCGCGACTCACGTTCGCCATCTCAATAACGACGAGCACCGAGAGCGACACGGTAGTGGCGCGCTTGGCAAACTCGTTGACGAACATGTCGCACCCGATTTGGGGGAACAATGCCGAGCAAGAGTGGAAGTGAGTCTGCGTGACGAGCGTGAGCTCTCGATTCGGGAGGGGAGAAGGCAGAAACGAGGACGTACGAGTTGGAAGTAGGTGATCTGAGGGCCCTCAGAGTAGTACATGAACCACCAGGCGTCTGTAGGAGCCATCAGTGATCGCAACGAGCAGTCGGGAGGTCGAAAGACGCACATCCAAGGACGGTGGCGACACCGACATACGTCCCCACGACCATGTAGCGGAAGAAGAGCCAGCCAGAGATGAGGGGCTCCCGCGAGTTGCGAGGAGGGCGACGCATGATGGCGGAATCGGGAGGGTTGAAGCCGAGAGCGGTAGCGGGGAGTCCATCTGCACTCAAAGGGTTAGTCGGGCTTCAAGAGAGGTGGCGAGAGGCTACTGACCAGTCACGAGGTTGACCCAGAGGAGCTGGACGGGGATGAGAGCCTCGGGCATGCCGAGGAGGACGGTGAGGAAGATGCTAGGGAGAGGGAGCAACGTCAGCGAGGCAGTGGGGACGAGCGAACGAGCGAAAAACGCACCTGACGACTTCGCCAATGTTGGAAGAGATGAGGTAGCGAATGAACTGCTTGGTGTTCTCATAGATCGAGCGACCCTCCTCAACGGCGGCCTCGATAGAAGCAAAGTTGTCGTCGGCAAGGACCATGTCGGAAGCGAGCTTGGCGACTGCACGAGGAGTCAGAGCAGCTCCCAGAGACTGGAAGAGCGAACGCACCATCAGTTCCCGAGCCCATCGCGATTCCGATCGCAGCGCGCTTGAGTGCGGGAGCGTCGTTGACACCGTCTCCAGTCTGGGCAGCAAGGACGAACATCAGTATCGAGAAGCTCGCCAGTCAAGCGAGAACGCACCATTGCCACGACGAGTCCCTCATTCTGAAGGAGATCCACAATCTGAAGCTTGTGCCCCGGCTCCGTCCGACTGAACAAGCTCGCCCTCAACACCGCCTCGACCTTCTGAGTCTGCGACAGCGCATCAAACTCGCGTCCCGTATAGCTCTTCCCCTCGAGCGCCTCCTCCTCTCCAAAGACTCCAATCTGGCGACAGATCGTCTCGGCCGTGTTCTTGTTGTCGCCAGTGATGACGACGACGCGAATGCCCGCCGTGCGGCACTTGGCGATGGCGTCTCGGACTTCAGGGCGGGGAGGGTCGAGCATGCCGGCGAGGCCGACAAAGGTCATGTTTTGCTCAAAGTTGACGTATTTGGCCGCCGAGTCGGTGTGGTAGTGCGCTGCGTCCGAGTCGACGTCGTCGATGGCAGCGAGAGCAAGAGTGCGAAGACCTTGACGTCCGTACGAGAGGACCGCGTCGTTGATCTCGGCCCTGAGCCCAGCGTTGAGAGGAGTCTTCTTCCCGCTCGCGTCCTGGATGAAGGCGCAACGATCGAGGACCGACTCGGGAGCTCCCTTGACGAGTAGCGAAGCGACATTCGTCTTGGCGTCTCGAACGAGGACCGACATGCTCTTGCGATCGCGCGAGAACTCGAAAGTGAGGAGGCGGGAGAACTGGGCTTCGAGGTGCTCGTTGACGGCCGTGACGCGGGTCGAGGCGGGGAGGGCGGAGAGAGTGGCGTTGATGGCGGCGGAGGGGGTTTGGATCTTCTCGACGAGGACCTTGAGCGCGGCTTCGGTGGGTTCTCCGACGTTGGCATAGGTCTTGGTCTCCTGCAGCGAATGGATCAGTAACCGCACGACGAGCGGGAATTAAGGCGAACGACGAACCTCGTTGTAGGCGATCTTGGAGTCGTTGCAGATGGCGCAGATTTGAGCGAGGCGGCCGATGGAAGGAGCGGTGAGGATGGTCTGGTCGATAGGGTGGCCTTGAGCGGAGCTGGGGTAGTTCAGAAGCGGCGTCAGCGAGCGCTTCTCGACGATAATGCCTCGAAAACCCACAGGATGTTGCCAGTGGGTGCGAAAGTGGTTCCCTCGACCTGGAATTCCTGAGTCTCTCCACCGTTGATGACGAGGAACTGGGTTGGAGAACGGGTCAGCTCCCGCACGACCCGCAACGAGAAACAAAACGCACGCGAGCGACACTCATCTGGTTGGTCGTGAGCGTTCCAGTCTTGTCGGCGCAGATGACATTCGTGCAGCCGAGCGTCTCGACGGAAGGCAGCGAGCGAACGATGGCGTTCTTCTTGGCCATCTTCTTGGTTCCTAGCGCGAGGCAAGTGGTGATGACGACGGGGAGTCCTTCGGGGATAGCAGCAACGGCCAGCGCGACAGCGATCTGCTCGAACAAACGAGATCAGCTCCGTCCCTCCCTGCTCCCCCTCGCTTCGCACGCACCTTGAAGTAGTAAATGGCTCCCTTGGCGAGTCCTCCATGACTGGGATCGCTAAAGTTCCCAACGTTGACGACCCAGACGAGGATACAGATGACGGTGATGACTTTAGCGAGGAGGTTGCCGAAGTCGTCGACCTTTTGCTTGAGGGGCGTTTTCTCGCTGATCTGCGACGTGATGGACTTGTGGATGTCTCCGATGGCGGTCTGGCTTCCAGTAGAGGTGACGATGGACTTGGCGGTACCGCTAACGACGGTCGTTCCCTGCGAACCCTCGGGCGTGAGTGGGGGAGCTCGCTCGGGGAGGAAGGAAGGCCAACGCACAGAGAAGAGCATGTTGATCATGTCCTGCTTGACGGCTCCACGATCCTTGACCGTCTCCGTCGTCTTGCTAACACTCTGGCTCTCTCCAGTAAGGAGCGCCTGGTCGATCGTGAAGCTCGCCGAAGTGATGGCAAAGACGCGCGCGTCGGCCGGGATCTTGTCTCCCACCGCGACGGTGATGATGTCTCCTGGGACGACTTCGGACGCGTGCACTTTGAGCGCTCGTCCGTCTCGAATGACCTTGGCCTCGTCCGGCGAGTACTTCATGAGGGCCTGCGTGCACGGAATTAGCTCCCGCGTTCCCTCCCTCCCTCCCTCGCCAGCTCCACCGACGCACCTCGATAGCCTTTTCCGCATTCGTCTCCTGGACGACTCCTACGATGGCGTTGGCGACGAGGATTAGGAGGATCACGATCGGCTCCACGTACGCCGTCGCCTTGTCGTCTCCATCTTCGAGGAAGGCGAGGACAAAGGAGATGGCGGCAGAACCGAGGAGGATGAGGACGAGCTGGTCCTTGAACTGCTCGAGGATGAGCTCCCAGAGGGGCGTAGCTGGTTCCTCGGGGAGGACTGCAGAGAGATGCGTTTCAGAACGTGGAGCGCGATGGGAAAGGGGGCTGGAGAGCGTACGGTTCTCGCCGTAGAGCTCTCGGTTGGCGAGGACTTGGGCGGAGGTGAGTCCGTGGTTGGGATCGACGTTGTAGACGCTGAAGAGAGCTTCGGCCGACTTGGAATGAGGACTGGTGGCCATGGTGCCGCGGTAGGAGCTGCTTGAGGGAGAGACGGGGAGTCGGAGGACCTGCGGGGGTGGCTGGTGTGCCTTGTTTTCTGGGTGGCGTTCCTGACTTCCTTTGAAAGAAACGGCGGAGGAGAGGACGAAGGAGAGCGTCGACGTGTCCAACGAGAGAACTCCGAGAAAAAACGACGATGACGGGGCGTCCTTGGGGCTCTCTTTCTGTCTCTTCTTGCTGTGCTGTGGTTTCCCTTGAACAGCTTTCAGGACAGATTGGCACGTCTTAGGCCCACCTGGAAAGAGCTCAATCGAACCGTCGAAAGAGTGCCCGAGACCGAATCTCGCCCAAAGTGGTCCGAGCTCAGCTCGCCTCGAGGCAGTCGGAGAGTCGAGTTGCTCCTCCCTCCAACCCATCTCGAAACAGGACACTCAAAAGGGATGTTTGGCGCGTTCAAAAGTACTCAAGCTTGCTTCGGTGGTCTCCTCTGGTAAGCCTTCTGCCCCCAGCCCACCTCGCGCCGAGCTAATCCTCCCTCCTCGACTCGCTCAGGAAGAGTCCCTGGCGCATGTCCAAGACGCGCAAGAACCGTACCCGTCTGAGGCTAAAAGCAGTCGACGACGTGATTGCCACTCTCCACTCCAGCGGCGTCGAGTGCGCTTCCCTCGTACGCCCTTTCCTCCCTCCCCCCCTCCCCTCCCCCCCTCCCCCCCCCCGGCCCCCTCCCCCCCCCCCGCCC
>JANGFH010000317.1:0-36833 GCA_025758715.1 Glaciozyma martinii | reverse complement strand
CCCACTACGAACTCTTTCGGAATGTCCTGCAGTCGTGGCCTTTTTTTTTCTACAGCAATTGTATGCCTTGGAAGGAGAGTCTTTCTGAGAACTTGTCAGTGACTTTGACGAGGCGAGTCGAAGGGAAACTGAGAGCGCTAGTGCGAGGTCGGAGCGGACAGTCGAGGAGAAAGGAGACGCACGCTTTCTCCCTCCTCCCTTCCCACAACTCGGACAGCTCTCCACGCCTTCAAGTACTTCTAGGTCGGCTTCCAGGACCACGCAAACGCTTCCTTCACGCGCGACGACTCCACAGGTGCGTCTTCCTTTTTGGCGGAGGTAGCGAAGGCGGCGGCCGCACGATGCTGGAGTGTTTCGGCAGGGACTGGGCTGGCTTGACTCGGTTCGGGAGAGGGTTTGCTCGCTGAAGGTGCTCAGGAGAGCTCTCGTTTAGAGCTTCAGAGGAAGCTCGCGTACGATCCGCCGGGCCCCAGGTGGACGCGCTGGCGCCTCCTCGCTGTCGACGCCCAGTGCTCAGCCTCAGTTCCAAACAGACTCGAGCCTCTTTTGCACCAAAGCACTAACTGGTTCTCTCTCCTCCTCCTCGTTTTACAGCAGCAGGAGAGGCGCAGGGTCAGGAAGCCGGTCGGAACAGCAGTCCTCAGATCGTCGAAAACGCGTCCAAGCATGTCGCAAACCGTCCAGACCTTAAACGCGCTTTTGTCTCCAAGGGCTGCTCTTCCTCCTCCCTCCATGGCCGACTACCTCCGCGCGCGTTCGCCAGAGGGCTCCCAGCCCTTCCCTTCCCAATCCTCGTCCTCCCACTACCTCCACACGTCCTCTTCCACCTCCCGCCCCCTTCCATCCCGCCAAGCGTCCGCACCCACCTCCTCTTCCCTCCCCTACTACTCCTCGTCAACAAAAGGCGACAGCGACATTCGCTGCTCCGACTGCGGCGACTGGGTCGACTTGATGATGATGGGGGAGCACATCTGTCGGCCGACAGCGGTGGGGAGTATCGAGATGGGAGGGGAGAGGAGGCGCAGGCCCGAGATGAGGGTCGATACGACTGCTGCTGTTTCGAAATCTGCAGCGTACGGCGCGTCCCTCTCTGCGCGGAGTCCCATGAATCCAGGTGCGTCTTTGTTTTGGGCGATCAAGAGGGAGACCCAAGCTGATGCTTGTCCCGTGGTTTCTGATTCCCCAGGCTACTTGGATCCTTCGTCCCCAATTCCATCGCGACCCACCTCCCCTTCGCAAGCCGCCAACGAACTCTCGCGATCCGTCTCCAGCCAATCGTCCGCTTCGTCGAGCGGCGGAGCCAAGCTTCCCTTCTTCGAGCGGTACCAAAAGATGGTTGGAGGACCTGGAGGGACGACCATTACTCACAGCGGAAGCAGTCCTGAAAGCCTCGCTGGTCGCGCGAATGGGACCTCTCAGGTCTCTCCCCTCACCCCCGCCGGCTTCTCCCCCTACATCTCGCGATCCCCCTCCCCTTCCCCTTCGCAATCGACTTTCCTCTCCTCCAACTCTTACCCCCGCCGCGCCGAAAGCGCCAACAACTCCCTCCGAGCCGCCTCCCCCGTCGGCAGCCACAGATCTATGACCTCTCGCTCCTCGGACCGTCCCGAAGAGCGCGAAACTCCTCCCTCTTCAGTCCTCTCGAGCAGCCCACCACGCTCGCGCAAAATCTCGATGGGCGAACGCGTACCAGAGTCGTTCCAGTCGTCCCCCTCGTCCTCCTCCACCGCTTCGGCCCACTACGACAATCACCGCACCACGATCACCGCCTCGAGGAGCACGCCTGCCAAGCTCTCCTCCTCCTTCGATTCGTACGCCAAACCCAGCTCCTTTGCGCGTCCTTCGACCCCTCCGAATGCGCCGCATGGGCGAAAGGGCAGCGCAGCCGGCCTGGACGCGTGCTTGGAGGACCTGCGGATGATGACGGAGGACGGCGATGGAGGCGCCGCGATGTTGGACGACTTTTTTGGCCCGAGTTCGCGCATGGACGACGTCGAGGACGAGGCGACGACTCCGCGACCGCCCAAGCGGACTCAGATCCCGTACTCGCGTTCGACGCCTTCGTTGGCGACGGCGGCGCTGCCGATTCTGCCGATGCGTACGAAGACGGATCCGCAGAAGGTGGTGGCGCCGCCGACGAGTCAGTGTACGACGTGCAGGCGGTCTTTCGAGGATTCGAGGATTCAGAAGGCCGGCGATGGGCAGGTCTTTTGCAGGCCTTGCTATGCGGAGCGGTTCTTGCCCAAGTGCCGCAAGTGCAAGAAGGCGATCGAGGGAGGTGCGGTGACGAGCAGCGATGGGAAGGTCACTGGGAAGGTCCGTTTCTGGGCTTCTTGCAGAGCGGGACGAGTGCTGATCTTTCTTTCTCCTGTAGTACCACCCTGCGTGCTTTTCTTGCTTCTCTTGCTCGGCGCCGTTCCCGAACAAAGAGTTCTACGTTTTGTGAGTAGTCGCCAGTGCTTGCGAAGGTCTCTCCGAGCTGACTCTACCTTCTTCGCAGCGACCAAAAGCCGTACTGCCAGCGGCACTACCACGAGCTGAACGGCTCTCTCTGTTCCGATAAAGACTGTGGCGAACCGATCGAGGGCCCTTGTGTCAGTCTCGTCGGGGAGGAGAACGGCGGCGGTGGACGATGTGCGTTCCTTTTCGTTCGCTTCTCGAAATCTCGACTCTCGAATCGCAGCTGACGTTCTTCCCCATCGCAGACCACGTCGAGCACTTTTGCTGCGCCCACAACTCGTGCGGCGTCGCCCTCCTCGACCACCATTTCGTCGTCGGCAAGCTTCCCTACTGCGAGCGTCACGAAGCTTCGGCAGAGGCAGCGGTGGCAGCGGCGGCGGACAAGGTCTCGAGCTCGCGACCATCTCGAGGAGGACCTCCAGTCGTTCGCTCGACGACGCGGTCGAAGAAGCGGCAAACGATCATCACCAAGCGATGAGGCTCGCCTCGCCACACCTTTGAACCCGGCCCTCCCCTTTCTGCCCTACTTTATTCACCTTTCTGTGCTGTATACCCCTCTTTGCACTTCTTACCTCTGACCTCTCACCCTCATGGACTAGCATCGCACTCGTCGTCGATCCACCTTCGCAGTACTCTTATTTAATCGTGGTTTCTCTCCTCTTGTGCCTTCTTAGATGTGCCTACTAGCAGCAATTCTAGTCGTCTTACTCAGAGATCAGGCTCGAGAAGAGGAGCAGAGCGAGAAGATTGAACCTCGCGAGCGAGCGACTGCTAGAGTGAGGCTGGAGCGAGCAAGTGGGCTTTCAGCTTCCAGTTCGATCCAGCGACCAAACGCTGGATTCCAGTGCTCTCTTTCACTCTCCCTTGCTCGCTTGTAGTTTACCTGCTCTCGAACGGCGCGCTCTTCGACGCGGTGAAGGTGCCAGGTAGATAAAGAAATTCCGATTTCGTTCCTATTCGCGCGACTACAAAAATGCGGGTTGGTTTCCTAACAAACTCACAACAATCATGTCGGGAGGGACTCGGTGAGCTCGAGAGCTGGACGAGGGAAAGGGCTATTGCCAACTCTTCTTTGAACGCAGATTGGATCGATTGATCCTTCTCCTCGACTCTGGATCAACTCCCTCAGTCCGTCTCACGGCAGCGAGGCAACTCGGAGCCATCGCTGGTACCCGCGTCTCTCACCCTTCCACCAACACTCACGGCCACGCCAGCGTATCAGAAGTAAAGCACGAGGAGCTCGTAGGGTCAGCCGACACCGTCTGGCGAGGCGTCGAGGGAGAGTGGAGTGAGGTCGTCGGTCTCGTCGCGAGGGTGAGAGCTACCTCGCGCTTTCGAGCTGTGTGTAGTGGGAGCTGACCCCGCCTGAACGTGCTCCCCAGGTTCTCCCCCACCTTCGTTCCCGCTCCTTTGAGACTCGCCAAGCCGCCGCCGCCGCCCTCTCCCACATCTCGCGCGCCGTAGGAGTCTGGGACCCTTCCTCCACCGCGCCCTCCTCCGCCGATGATGCGGCTCCTCCAACCCCTTCCCCCGACTCCGCCTCTCTCGACCTCACCGCCTTCAACCTCAGCAAGATCCTCGCCGAAGGCTCTCTCCTCCTCAGCAGCTCTGGAACCGAGTACGCCAAGCTGTCCAACCTCTCAGCCGAGGAGCTCGCACGCGCTCAGCAGGACGCGCTGGGGAAGCTCGGACTGGGTCTAGGAGCCGTGGGAGGCGGGACGGAGGATGAGCTGGGAGTCGACATGGGAGCTGAGCTTGCAGCTGGAGCGCAGCCTCTCGAGGCGAGCATGACGAAGCCCGCCGGACCTCTAGCCCTCCCGCCGCCCAAGTTCAAGGTCGAACCAGGCGTCTCTCTCGCCCGGCCGACCAAGAACCTGCCCTCTTCGAGCCTCGCTCACTCCGCCTCTCCTCTCCTCTCCAGCGCCAGCACCTCGACCCTCCCCGCTCCTCCCGTTGCTACAGCCGAAGCTGAAGACCCCTACGCCGGACTCTCAGCGCGAGAACGCAACAAGATGAAGCGGCAGCGGAAGAACGAGGCGAAAGGAGGCGGGAGCAGCTCGTCTTTCGCTCCTCCCGCCAAGGTTCGCGTCGTCGAAGCCGCACCCGTCGCGGGACCGAGTGGGAGCAGCGGACCTTCTGCGACGG
The DNA here is from genome assembly GCA_025758715.1 of Glaciozyma martinii. Lineage (NCBI taxonomy): Eukaryota > Fungi > Basidiomycota > Microbotryomycetes > Kriegeriales > Camptobasidiaceae > Glaciozyma > Glaciozyma martinii. The sequence continues at coordinate 32,228 of JANGFH010000317.1, read as the reverse complement.
CGGTTCCTGTCACGGAGGGAGGGTCGACTGGCGTGAAGGGGGAGGTCGTCATCATTGATCCGGGAGCGAAGGCGAGGGAAGGAGGAGAAGTCAAGGTCGAGGAGGGGGATACGAAGGAGAAGGCGGCGATGGAGGTTCAGGTCGGCGAGTGGCCTTGGAGGGGTACGGTGGAGCGACTGGCGGTTGGACTACTTTCGTGAGTTGTTCGCAGGCTCTGGGGCTGTTTGGTCCGCTGCTGATGCTTGAACTTCGCAGGGCGAATTGGGAGACTCGACATGGCGCTTCTCTCGGACTCAAGGAGATTCTCAAGCTGCAAGGAGGTGGAGGAGGACAACTTGGTTCGCACCTTTACCGGGAACAGCTCGCAGACTTCTGACTCGCTTTGTCCGCAGTCGGTCTTTCGCACGAGGAGAATGCGCGACGGCACACGCAGTGGTGCGACGATCTCGCCACGAAGCTGCTTTGCGTCTTTGCTCTCGACCGATTCGGGGACTACATCTCCGACCAGGTTCGTCGTTGATCACCCGCTCCAAGTCTCGCTAACCTCCCTCCCAAAATCAGGTCGTCGCCCCCGTCCGAGAGACTGCCGCCCAAGCCCTCGCCACTCTCCTCCCCTACATGCCATCCTCCTCCGTCCTCTCCGTCCAGCGCATCCTCATCGCCATGATCGAGCAAGACGGAGCCCCTCCATCACGTGGCCTCGACGTCAAGTACGAGCCGGCGGGATCGTCCAAGAGCGGGCAACATGAGCGAGGGAAGTACGTCTGGCAGGTCCGGCATTCGGGCTTGCTGGGATTGAAGTACCTCGTCGCCGTCAAGGGGGACCTGCTGAGGGCGGGAGAGGCGGTCAAGATTGAGAAGGAGGAGGATGGGGACGTCGTCATGCAGCAGCCCGTCAAGAGGGAGGAGGAGGACGTCAAGATGCTGGAGCCAACGGCTGTGGAGGGAGGCGTCACCATGCTCAAAGGCGTGGTCGATGCGGCGCTTTTGGGGTGCGTTCTTTCGCTCAAGCGTCTTCGGTCCTTGCTGATCGTTCGGGTGTTCCAGCTTGCGAGATCGCGACGACGACGTTCGCTCGGCGGCAGCAGCAACTCTCTCGCCCATCACGGACGCTCTCGTCGAACGCTTACCTGTCGAGCTCCAACTCGTCGTTGGCGTGCTCTGGGACTGCCTGGGCGATCTCAAGGACGACCTTTCGAGCTCGATTGGTGGAGTAATGGATCTCCTCGGTGGGTCTTTCCTCATCTTCATCTTGCGAACGCTGCTGACCTTGCTCACTCGCTCCAGCCAAGCTACTCGCCTTCCCAGCTGTTCTGAACCTGATGCAGTCTTCCTCCATCGAGTACGTCGTTCGGCACGCATTCCTGGATCTCTGGGCTGACGTCGACGCGCGCAGACACTCCCTCGCCGACCTCATCCCTCGACTCTTCCCCTTCTTCCGCCACACCATCCCCACCGTCCGCCTCGCCGTCCTCAACACCGTCCTCGTCTTCCTCGGTCTCCCCTCCATCGACCACAGCTGGGCTGACGACCGTCTCCTCCGTCTCCTCTTCCAGAACCTCATCGTCGAAGAGCGGCTGGAGATCCGCCAAGCGACCGCGAAAGCGTGGACGGCCTGCCTTGCGCTCGCTCGCGACGACCCTCAACGACTCTACCGTCATGCCCATTCGCACGTCGCGAACTGGTTCACGATCCTCACGACGCCCATAGGGTTCGCGATCGACGTCACCCTCTTCTGGTCCGCCAAAGTCAGCCTTAGCGGGCAGGGAGGGTTCGTTCACAACGTCGACAAGGCCATCTTGGCGCAGGATCTCTCCCTCGTTTCGCTGGAAGCGGTCATGCGGGGCCGAGTGGCTGGAGCGGTGGCGATTGGGTCGTTGATTTCGGCCTGGCCGGTGGAGGTGAGTTCTCGTCCTGCCTTTCGCAGCGAGCAGGACTGACCATTGCTCCCCGCAGAACCACGTGCCAACGTTCGGCACGAAGCTGGTCGATGGGCTGTCGGCGGAGTCGGCGCTGCGAAGGTTCCTCTCCGCGACTGTCATCGAGGAGACGGCGACCGCCTTGTACGCGACTTCCACCCCTCAACAACCTCTCGCCGAACGCTCTCCCCTCGTCCCCCTCCTCTCGCCAACTCTCTTCACCCTCCTCCAAGCCGACCCTCCTTCGACCTACGCCGAGATGGGCCTCATCCTCCAGCGGATCCAATCGGACTGCCAAGCTCTCTACGCCGCGTTCGCTACGCAAGGAAAGGTCCCCGCCGACAAGCTCCCCTCGCTCGGAGCCGTCTTCGGGATCCAACAGGCGCACCAGGTCGCGAAGAGCTTTGACGCGCTCGTCCCGCACCTCGGTCGCGGAGCGAAGAAGATGGCTCTGCCCCTGCTCGAAGAACGCCAGCGCAAGATCGTCACTTCTATCGGGTACTACGAGGCGACCAAGTCGAAGCACGACCGGCAGGTGTTTGCTGCACTCGGAGGAGCCGTCATCGCGCTGCGGGTCATTCCTGCGAAGCTCACTCCGGTCATTCGGAGCATCACCAACAGCATCAAGGTGAGCTCGTTCTCTCTACTCTTTCGACCGAGCCCGCACTGACTCCTGCGACAGACCGAAGACGACGTCGACCTCCAAGCCCGGTCTGCGAGATCCATCGCCGCCTTCATCGACATTTGCTCCTCGCCCGGTTCGACCGTTCGCTCCAACCCCTCCGACAAGCTTGTCAAGAACCTCTGCACCTTCCTCTGCCAGGACGTCTCGAGGACGCCCATCTTCTCGACCAGCAAGACGTCGGACAAGGGCATCTTGACGCTCGAGCACAAGCCCGCCCGCGGTCTCGCAGTCAAGGAGTCCAAGGACGCCGTCGTCGAGTCGGACGAGCTACTTACGGCGAGGCTGGTCTATCGAGGAGCTCAACTGGCGTTGTCGGAGCTCGCTGCGAGGTTCGATACGGAGCTACTGGACCGAGTTCCGAAGCTGTGGAGCTGCATGTCGGACGCGCTGCTGACGATCTTCGCTTCCGGTTCGTCTCCTTCGCTTTGTGTTGGTGGTCTGAAGGATGCTGATGCGGTTTCTCAGGCGACATAGCTCAGGCCGACGCGATCCTCGCCGGCGACGACGAACGAGGCCAAGACCTCCTCGACTGCCTCACGGTCCTCCCGACGGGGGCGCAGAAGCTCGGGGAGAGCTTGCACGGACGACTGACGGCGCTGTTCCCTGCGCTGGCGATCGCGACGCAAAGTCAGTTCGCCGTCGTCCGCTACGCCGTCGCCAAGTGCTTTGCGGCGCTCTGCAACATCGTCCCGACCGAAGGACTTCGCGCTGTCGTCGAGCGAGTCGTTCCGTTCATGAGCGACCCGCTCAACCTCAACAACCGCCGGGGAGCTATCGAGCTCATCTCTCGTGCGTTGCTCGCTTCCACCGGGGAGGCCGCGTTTGCTGACTTGCTTTCTTCCCCAGACATCGTCGAGCTCCTCGACATCAAGATCCTTCCCTACGTTATCTTCCTCGTCGTGCCTGTCCTTGGACGCATGAGCGACTCGGACGACGACGTTCGACTGGTCGCCACCAACACGTTCGCGACGTTGATCAAGCTCGTTCCGCTCGAGGTTCGTCCCGTTCCTTTTTGGCAGCTATGTCCGATAGCTAACGTCTTGCTTGCTCGCAGGCTGGCCTTCCCGATCCTCCTGGCTTCCCCGCCGACATGCTCGCCAAGCGTCAAGCCGAGCGAGAGTTCCTCACCCAACTACTCGACGGGAACAAGGTCGAGGAGTACAAGATCCCCATCCCGATCACGATCGAGCTCCGCAAGTACCAGCGCGACGGCGTTAGCTGGCTCGCTTTCCTGGCCAAGTACCAGCTGCACGGCCTGCTCTGCGACGGTGAGCTTCGACAGCCTGGCTTCTCCGCCTCTTTACTGACGCTGGTCGCTCCTCTCAGACATGGGCCTCGGCAAGACCCTTCAGTCGATCTGCATCCTAGCGAGCAAGCACTTTGAACGAGCGGAGCGACACCAAGCGACTGGCTCCCTCGACACCGTCCACCTCCCCTCCCTCATCATCTGCCCACCAACTCTCACCGGTCACTGGCAGCAAGAGATCAAGACGTACGCCACGAACCTCCGACCTCTCATCTACACGGGAGCAAAGGCCGAGCGCGAACGCCTGCTCTCGTCGATTTCAAAGTACGACGCCGTCATCATGTCCTACGAGATCGCTCGCAACGATATCGAGGCGCTCAGCCAGATCGACTGGCACTACTGCATCCTCGACGAGGGTCACATCATCAAGAACGGCAAGACGAAGCTGACGAAGGCGATCAAGTCCCTCCGCGCCGTCCATCGCCTCATCCTCTCCGGCACTCCCATCCAGAACAACGTCCTCGAGCTCTGGAGTCTCTTCGACTTCCTCATGCCGGGATTCCTCGGATCGGAGAAGGCGTTCAACGACCGGTTCGGCAAGCCCATCGCCGCCAGTCGAGACGCGAAGAGCTCGTCGAAGGAGCAGGAGGCAGGAGCGTTGGCACTCGAGGCGCTCCACAAGCAGGTCCTCCCCTTCCTCCTCCGTCGACTCAAGGAGGACGTACTCGACGATCTCCCGCCCAAAATCATCCAAGACTACTACTGCGAGCTCTCGCCGCTCCAGAAGCAGCTCTACGACGACTTTTCGGCGTCGCAGGCGAAGCAGCTCGTCGCGGGCGAGGTCTCGGCGGGAGGATCGGGCAAGCCTCAGCACGTCTTCCAGGCGCTCCAGTACCTTCGCAAGCTCGTCAACCATCCTTCTTTGGTCCTCAAGCCCGACGTCCCGCACCACCAGGCGATCATGGCCAAGATGGAGCAGTCGGGCGGGAACCTGCGAGACATCGTCAACGCCCCGAAGCTGGGAGCTCTCCGGTCCGTCAAGCGTTCCCCTTCTCCTCGTCCTGCTCCTAACGGCTCGCTCTCCGCAGACAAATCCTCCTCGATTGCGGCATTGGAACGTCGTCAACAGCCGCCGAAGCCGAGTCGTCGCTGGGAGCCGTCTCGCAGCACCGCGTCCTCATCTTCTGCCAGCTCAAGCAGATGCTCGACATCGTCGAGAACGACCTCTTCCGCGCGCTCATGCCTAGCGTGACCTACATGCGCATGGACGGCACGACGGACGTCTCGAAGCGCCACGCCGTCGTTCAGACCTTCAACGCCGACCCTTCGATCGACTGCCTCCTCCTCACCACTCATGTCGGCGGTCTCGGACTCAACCTCACGGGGTGAGTTCCCGCTTTCGTGGTTCTTCCCTTTCGACTGAGCTGACTCTCGACGCGCAGAGCCGATACGGTCATCTTCATCGAGCACGACTGGAACCCGATGAAGGACTTGCAGGCGATGGATCGCGCGCATCGACTCGGGCAGAAGAAGGTCGTCAACGTCTACCGCCTCATCATGCGCGGAACGCTCGAAGAGAAGATCATGGGGTGCGTTTTCGCCTCGGTTCTTGCGCGAAGAGAGCAACTGCTGATTCCCCTCGCAGGCTACAACGCTTCAAGCTCAACATCGCTTCGTCGGTCGTCACGCAGCAGAATTCGGACCTGTCGTCGCTCGGAACCGACCAGATCCTCGAGTGCGTTCCCTCTCATCCTTCTCGAGACGAAACGCTGAACGCTGATGACCCCTTGCAGCCTCTTCAACGTCTCGTCGGCGGATGCGCCTCCGGTGGCTGCGAAGGAGCGCCCGACGGGCCAGAAGGCGATCCTCGAGGGACTTGGCGATCTCCCAGACGAGGAGGAGTGTACGCTCTTCTTTCCCTGGGGTTCGAGGAGCAAGCAGCTGACGGTCGTGCTCCTCCCTCAGACCAGGATCTCGACTTTGCCTCCTTCACGGCATCTCTTTAGGATCCCAGCTCTCACCCCCCATACATATACCCAAGCTTGCGATACCCTCATGCCAATACGAAAGATCCTGTCGACAAAAGCTGTCCAATGCAAAAGCAAACTGCTGTGCAACACGTTCTAATGCGGTTCCTACTTTCCAAGCCTCTGCCTTAACGACTTCTGCGCCTTTCTGCTCGAGGGGGGAGGGGGGGGGGGGGGGGGGGGGGGGGGAGAAACAACATCAGTTCCCGTTCGTCCTGGCCACGCAAAGAGAGAGAGCGAAACGCACCTCCTCTTCTTGTACTTGTGCTTGGTGATCTTCTTCTTCCTCTTCCTCTTGGTGGAATCCATCCGAACGCCCTCGAGGCTCGCCACCAACTCCGCCTGCTCGTCCTGCCAATCCAAGTCCACCATCTCGGCAGGCAAGAACGGGCTCCCTCCAGCTCCCTCCTCGCTCTTCCTCAAATCGATCGTCTCCCACCCTCCTTCCTCGCTCCACATGCGCACTTCTCCTCGACGCCTACGCTCGTTGAACCCCCTTCGACGACCGTGAATCCCAGCGTACGCCCTACGAGCGAGCTCGAGGGGTTCTCCGGCGTGCGTCGCGTATTGGACCTGAGCTTGCCACGCGTGGGAGAGTGCGGCCGAGGAGAGGAATTGGTCCGAGAGGTGCTGAGCGTCGGCGGGGGAGAGGGGGGAGATGAACTGGGTTGCAAAGTCGGTTTCGGGGAGAGGAGAGGAGGAGGGGAGGGCGGTGGGGAAGGGGCGAAGGAAGGAGAGGTCCGAGAGGGATTGGGGGGAGAGGTGGGAGGCGAGGGAGGAGAGGATTTGGCGCGAGGGGGTTGACGACGTGGGAGGGGATGGAGGGGCGGGAGTGCAGAAGGGAGGGTGAGAGGCGAGGTACCGCGATACGGCGGGCGCGTACGCCTGCAGCTCTGGCTCGCCGATCCTCCACGCTTCGTACGGATCCGGACGACCATCCTCGATGTCCTGCAACGCCGCTTCCGTCGCCTCGGCCTCGAGGTCCCTAAGCTCCACTTCCTCCTCAGCCGTCCTCAGGCCATCGGCAGCTTCCGTCGCGGCGAGGGTGGTAATGTAGGAAGGGCCGAGGGGCGTCCCATCCGGCGCGAGGTCGACGACTTCGACGAGCTCGTCCCCATCCATCGTGTCCATCGCCTGATCGAGTGAAACGGTCGCCTCGTCCGAAGACGAGGAAGCCACCAGACGACTGATCGGGGAGACGGTCTTGCGGGCGGAGAGGCGGAGGGGGAGTTCGAGGAGGGGGCGGTGGAGGGCGAAGAAGGTGTCTAGACGTACGAGTCCAAAGGACGCATGCGGGAGAGCTGGGGCGAGGGGAGTGGCGGGGTGGAGGGGAGGGACGACGGCCAAAGTCGGGGGGTTGGACGAGGACGAGGCAGAGGTCGACTTGGGCTGCTGAGCTGGGCTGGTGCTGGTCTTGAGTGAACCTCTTGAACCAGTTCTACTGCTTGATCCTCCCGAGTTGAAGCTGATACTCCGTTCGCGTGAGAAAGGGTTGACGTTGAGTGCGAGTTGAGGTCGAGAGAGGGATCGATAAGAAGGATTGAAGAAGGAAGAGCGAAGAGGTTGAATCCTCAAACTCTTCTTCATCCTGACTCGGTTCCTTAATCAGAGGGACGAGGAGGAGTAGCTTGAGGGAGGAGAGCTGAGCTGGCCGAGAGAAGGGCTGCCCTCGCTACTACTTGAGAAGTGCCGAAGTTTGCTATTTTCTCCTCCTCCCTTTTCGGCCCAACTTTCTCTCTTTAACCCCCCTCTGAATTCCCTAGCGAGCGCGAAAACAGAATCTACAAAAGCTGGTTCTCCAACCGACGCTCGTTCTTGAGCGACAGCATCTTCTCCAACACCAAGTCGAGCTTGAGCAACTCGGCCTTGCCCTTTTGTCCAATGTCGTCGCGGTTCCGGACGTTGACCGACTGCGACTCGACCTCCTCACTTCCAACCACTGCAAGACCGTTTCAAAGCGTCAGCTTCCTCCATACCAACCGAAAAGACGAGCGACGCGGAACGCACCGAGGATAAAGTTGTACTGAGCAATCTCGCCGTTCCTAATCTTCTTCGGGAGCGTGTTGTCCGTCATGTCGGCGTCGGCGTAGAATCCAGCGTCCCAAAGGCGTTGAGCCACGAGCTGCGCGTACTCCTTGTGCGGTCCAGCGACGGGGATGACGATGACCTGGCGAGGGGAGATCCAGAATGGCCTACGAGACGTTCGCGCATCAGCTCTCGTTCTTCGCGCAAAGAAAGAAAGGAGGAAGAAACGCACCACTTGCCCGCAAAGTGCTCCGTGAGGATGGCGACGAACCGCTCGACACTGCCCAAGATGGCGCGGTGGATCATGACGGGACGAACGCGGTTCTCCGAGTCGCTCGACGAGCTGTCGGCCGAACGATAGTTGAGGTCGAACCGCTGGGGGAGCTGGAAGTCAAGTTGGATCGTCGCGCACTGGTGCTTCCGGCGGAGCGCGTCCGAGATGGTGATGTCGATCTTGGGACCGTAGAAGGCTCCATCTCCGGGGTCGACGGTCCACTTGCCGGGGACAAACTTGTCGAGAGCGTCCGAGAGCATCTGCGCGAGCAAAAACACGGTCAGGAAGCGCAATGCGAGGAAGCAAGGAGGACGCACCTTCTCAGCCTTGTCCCAGGTCTCAATCTCTCCGAGGAACTTGTCCGGGCGAGTCGAGAGCTTGAGCGCAAAGTCGAACCCAAACATGCCGTACACCGACTCGAGGAAGTTGAAGCAAACGCTCATCTCCTCCTCAATCTGCGTGCGCAACCCGAGCCCATCAGTCGGCGTTCTCCCCAGCGAAGATAGAAGGAAAGGACGAACCTGATCAGGCATGCAGAAGTGATGCGCGTCGTCCTGCTGGAATCGTCGCACCCTCGTCAAGCCCGTCAAAGCTCCACTCGCCTCGTTACGGTGGAGGACTCCAAAGTCGGCCATGCGGATCGGGAGCTCGCGGTAGCTGCGATCGCGGGACGCAAAGATGAGGCAGTGACCGGGGCAGTTCATCGGCTTGAGCGCAAACTGCTCCTTCTCGACGTCGAGCTTGAACATGTCGTCCGAGTAGTTCTCCCAGTGGCCCGACGTCTGCCAGAGCTTCGAGTTGTACATGTTGGGCGAGATGACCTCCTGGTAGTTGCGTTTCCGGTACTCGGACTGGCGGAGAGAGAGGTTAGCGAGTGGCGAGAGGAAGGGGGAGGAAGTCAGCGCACCCGCATGAAGTCGACGAGGGTGTTGTAGATGCGGGTTCCGTGAGGAAGCCAGAAGGCACTTCCAGGACTGAGCTCGTGGAAGAAGAAGAGCTCTTGGTCCTGTTGAGAGAGAACTTGTAAGTATTTGAGCCACCTCGCAAGCACGCTGAGCGAAACGCACCTTTCCGATCCTCCTGTGATCGCGCTTGGCGGCCTCCTCAAGGAACTTCTTGTACTCGGTCATCTGCTTGGTATCGGGGAAGGAGATTCCGTAGACGCGCTGCAGGCTCTCGTTCGCAGAGTCTCCTAGGAAGTAGGACGCCGAGTTCTGCGAGCGAGTCGAGTCAGCTTCCTGTCTCGGATGTTGCGAGTGCAGAACAAACCTTGAGCACGGCAATCGACTTGACTTTGCCAGTGTGAGGAATGTGAGGTCCCCTGCACAGGTCGACCATGGGTCCGCAGCGGTAGACAGTGGTGGAGGTTCCGTCGGGGATCTTGCTGTTGATGAGGTGAACCTTAAAGGGGTTGTACTGGTGACGAGGGCTTAGCTACGTTCCCTATTTCGAGCGGAACGGCTCGCACGGCAAACATCTCGAGAAGCTGCTCCTTGGTGAGCTCCAGTCGCTCGAACTTCTGCTTGTCCTTGACGACCGACTTGGCGATGGTCTCGAGGGCGGGGTAATCGGAAGCCTGGACGACCCTGTTTGTAAAGGCAATTAGCTCCATCCCCCACGCTCCACAAGTCCCCTGGGACGCACCTGTCGCCGTTCATGCCCATCTCGTAGAAGAATCCCTCGTCGGTGGGGGGACCAATGGCGAGGTGAGCTCCGTAGTGGCGCTCGCAGCACTCTCCGAGGATGTGAGCAGAAGAGTGCCACCAGACCTGCTTGCCTGGAGAGACATGGGGCGTCAGCGGAGGACGTGGAGAGACTGGGAGCGTGCGAACCTTCGGGGTGCTCAAAGTCGAGGAGCTCGAGGGTGCTGGACTTCTCAAAGGGACGCTCGAGATCCCAGAGCGCACCGTCAACCTGTGGAGCGAAGCAAGGGTCAGCTGGAGCTCCCAGGGACGCACGGAGCAAGCAACACACCTTGGCAATGACAGTCTTCTCTGCGAGGCTCTTGCTGATCCCGATAGCGACCTGCAACGGACTCGTCTCCCAGCTAGTACCCTCCTTGACCGACCCATCCTTGAGCGTGATCGTGATCGCCTCCCTCGGCATCGCTGCACCCCCAGCCAAAAAAATGAGCTCGAGCTCCTCCCCTCCGACAGCAACTCCCACTGACCAGCGATACGCGCGTCCGACTCCTTCTTGAGGCGCTCAAACATCTCGATCCTGCTGGCGAGGTACTCGGGCTTGGGGTCGAGCTCGAGCTTGGACAAGCCAGCGCTGAGCCCGCCGTCACCTCCCTCCTTCTTCGGCTTCTTCTCCTTTTGCGGCTTCTTCGCCGCTGCTGGTGCGGCGGGTTCGGGGTCGGATCCAGGTGCGATTTCGGCGGGGATGACGTCGGCGGGGTGAGAGGGAACAGAGGTCGAGGAGACGGGGTGGAGTCCGGTAGTCATCGCGGCGGGTCGGTAGGAGGGGTCAAAGGAGAACGAAGTCGCGTAACGAGCGAGTTGTTGGTGCTGGATTGGCTTTGTGAGTGTAGTGAGATGTGCTGGGATGAGCCTGAGTTGTCTCCTCAGCATAAAATAGAGGGGAGAGGACGAGGGAGAAGGGAGAACCAGCAGGCGGAACAGCAACACCTCCCGCCCAGCAGCCTCTCTACCCTCAACAGTCACTCCAACTTGCTCGACTCGCCTTAGATGGCACCAAAGCCTGGCAGCAGCGGATCTGGCGCACTCCAGGCCTCGAACTCGCGCATCTCCCTCGTTCTCCCTCCTCCTCCACCTCCCTCCAGCTCGTACCATCCAGGCGACGTCTTGCGACCTCTCGTCACGCTGCATGGGAATTCCAGCTACACCTCACTCTCGCTACGGCTTCTGGGACAGACGCACGCCGTGATCATGGGCAAAGACCGCTGGGTGAGCTCATTCCCTTCTCCTCGTTGAGTGGTGCGAGCTGACGGCGTCTTTCCTAGCAAGCAGGCCAGCTCATGAACCTGTCTATGGGCTCCCCAGGCATGCTTATTACATCCATGGAGGAGCACACGTTCTTGGATATCTCGATCCCGCTTGTCGGGCCTGCTGGAGCGCGCGAGACGGCGGGCAAGGGCGACAAGAAGCGAGGATCGGACGATGCAGATGCTGGTGGAGGGGTTTACGAGATCCAGCTGCCGTTTCCGGAGAACGGGGAGCTGCTTCCTACCTTTGTGAGGAGGATCGACGATTCCAGTGAGTTGCGACTTCCGTGCGAAGGAGACGATGCTGACGCTGGACTGCAGCTGGAGCTGGCGTCAAGTACACGCTCGCGCTGCTTGGAACGCGTAAAGGTCTCTTCAAGCTCGATGACAAGTGCGACATCGCTCCCATTCGCCTTTTCTCTCCCAACTAACTCGTCTCCGCCAGACTCTCACTCGAATTCCCCGTTTCGATCCCCGTCTCGCCCCCAGTTCCCCTCTCGCTTCCTCCCACCCTCTGGCCCCAAACCATCCGGTCCCAAGACCTCAAATTCAAATCATCCAGCTCCACCACACCACCTCTCGCCCTCTCCGCCTCCATCTCCTACCACCCCCTCCCACGCGCCTCCTCGACTCTCCTCTTCTCCATACGCCTCGCTGCCCCTCCACATGCCCTCGCCCTCCTCTCGGACGACTCAGCACCCGTCGTCTCATCCTCCCTGGCGAGGAGGGTGCGGACGACACCGATTGACGATCCCTCCAAGGGGAAGGAGATGAATTGGTCTGGACTAAGGATCGCACAGGGGAAGATGGTGCGAGGGGGAGATGGGTGGGAGTGGGAAGGACGGATCGAGGTGCCCGAGACGGCCAAGACGGTTTCGAGTGCAGGCCTGGCAGTCGAGGTGCGTCTTTCGCTCTTTGCCGTCGCGATTCCTTTCGCTGACATTTCGTTGAACGCAGTACTCGCTCGGATGCCACATCTCTTCGCCTGCTCTCGATGGAGCACTGGTTCTCCACATTCCCGTTTTCTGCCCGTCGTCGCAGGATGTGGAGGAACCAGGATCGGACGCACCGGGCCAAGGAGGAGGAGATCTTCCTACGTACAGCATCTGAGGTGTATCTACGGCGGACTCGACGGGAGAGGAGGGAGAGGAAAGAGTGATTGTTGTTATGGGTTTTAAGGCTGTTTGGGGTCGAAATGTAGACCTTCGCACGAAACGACGACGTGATCCTCTGCTTCGGCTCCTGCTTCTCAACCTCTCCCGACTTCTCGCTATCTTACCCCTGCGTGACCAGCACCCGCTCTCCGGTTCCTTCAAAGCACGGCGTCTTCCTCCTGCTTGACCGCTTGACTCTCGCCTCCCAATCGACCTTTTTCTACGGCAGCGCAATCGTTAAAAAACGTGCATCATTCCTCCCGAACCCCCCATAACTACTCGTAAAGCACCCACATCGAAAGAAACTTGAACATCCCGAATCCACCTACGACCCCCGCTCCCTACTTGAGCAAAGTCGGCGCCATCGTCTCCCCTCCCTTGAGTTCGTCACTCCCACTCGCCGATCCCGAACGACCCAAACGAGCCTTCTCGTCGGAAACATCGTCCGAAGTGCGCTTCTTCTCGTCCAAGCTGGAACGCTCCGCCTTCGCAAGAGCGTTGGCAGCGCGACGCTTTCCTGCGGCGGACTGGTGGCCAAAGAGGCTGACGCGACCTTCGGACCACTTCATGTAGATGAGGGCGGCGACGACGGCGAGCCAGTAGAAGACGTAGGCGAGGATCGTGCCGTCTGGTGGAAGAGGTCAGCGAGGGGAGCGAGGAGCGAGGAGATATTGACGGACAAGATGCGTTGTTGCTCCAGCCGAGGATGGCGTTGAAGACGGTCCAACCTTGTCCGTCGATGTTGTTCTCGGGGTTTCCTGGAGGAGGGAACGACAAAATCAGTTTCGAGTTGCGGAAGGCGCGATGACAGGGAGTTTTGCGCACCGTAGGTCAAGTGCCAGACGTTGCCGTTGACATCGAACGATCCCGGTCCGTTTCCAAGCTCAGCGACATCGGCTCCGACTCTGACGGGGCGAAAGAGAGGTCAGAACGTCGCAGCGAGGGTGATGAGAAGCGGACGAACCCCTTGTTGAACTTGTAGCGTTCAAAGGCGCCGACGGCCTTGCTGAAGAGTCCAGCTCCTAGAAGTAGGAGCACATTTGTGGAGATGACCAGGAAGATGGAGAGGTTGACGCGCGAGCTGGATGCGTAGATCAAGTCTGCGGAATGAGCGAGGTTTCGTCAGTCGTCGCCGACGAACAGGAGGTCTCGAAAGGAGCTCACAGCCGCAGATGAGACCGCAAACAAGTCCGACAATTGCAGCGAGAGGAATGGACGTGGCAGGCTGTCCGAGAGAGACCTGCCGAGACACAGTCAACGAACTGCGCAAAAGGAAAGGACGCAAAGCTGAACTCACTCCACCGACAAAGACGACGGCTTCGAGTCCCTCGCGAAGGACGGTGATGAGAGGGAGGAGGAAGAGCGTCCACTTTCCACCCTTGCCTTCCTTGACGTCCTTCTCGGTTGCTCCAGTGAGAGGCTTCTTGTCGAAGGCGGCCTCGAGCTTTTTCCGCCAAACGACCTTGGAGCGGTCGATACGAAGCATGGTGAGCCCCATGATGAAGATGATGATGCTGTCGACGGTGTGAGGGTTAGGAATGCAGACGAGCGACCCTGGGAAGCGACGTACCAGGCGATGAGTGAGAAAGTTCCCTCCCAGATCTCCTCACTCTTGGCCCAGATCTGCACGACGAAAACACGTCAGCTGGAGTTACTTGACACTGCTCAGTCGTACGTACGTCGGAAAGAGTGGTGAAGAACACGGCAATGAACGCAGCGCCGATGCACAGCGCGATCAACAAGCCCATTCCAGCGCCGCTCCAAATCTGAATCTTCATGCGTCTGACGAGGCGCTTCTTGCGCTGAGCTCGAGTTTCGCCATCGTCTTCGCTGGAGGGAACGAGGGTGGACTCGCTCGACTCGTCTCCACGGTCGACGAGGTTCTCGACGAGCGAGAGGAGGACACTGACGATGATACTCGCTTCCAACGTCTCCCTGCGTTCAGAAACGATCAGCCAACGACCCTTCCCCTCCTTCCCAATAAAGCCTCACCTGAAGAGCACAAAGAAGAGAGGAACGCTGAAGACCTTTGACATCGTCTGGCCAAAACGACCAAATTAGCTCCTGTTTTGCTCGGGTCCAGACGAGGAAGACGAACGATGTAGAGTCGCCGGAGATCAAGTTGACTTGGGGTACTGGGCGCTGGATGGACGACTGGTGGTGGTGCAGGTGAGGTTAGCTGGTGCCTGTAGAAGGAAGAGAGAGCCTGATCAGCTTCTGCTGCGGCACAAACGTCGAGGAGGCCCCGCGATAAACGTACGAGTCTGGGGGAAGAGGGACTGGGTGTAGTGGAGTGAGAGTGGAGAGGAACTGAGGAGGGACTCACCTGGTAGTCGAGAGCGTGCAGACGACCTGTTTGAAGGGCAGGGACGTCGTGGGATGAAGAAAGCCCAAAATAGAGGATCAGATTGTCGGGATCTCGCCCTTTACGAACGGTAATGAGCCCAAAGTTTCCAGGGAGCGAGGGAGCGGGAGAGGGAAAGAGAACGGTCGAGGAGCAGCCGAGTCGATTCCAATCAGAGCGAGGCAGCGCGAGCGAGATCGTCCCGTTCGACGCTGGCCTGGCCTCCGCGTAGTATGCAGCGTGGCAGGAGCACTTACTGGAGCACTGCAAACCGTTGGCAAGAGCCCTGGTTCCAGCAGATCGTCGAGAGAAAGCCTTTCGAGACGGACGAGGACTCCGGTCCGACGCTGTCGTGGATCTTGCGGTCCAGGGAGTCAGTCTTCGAGAGGCGCCACCGAAGCAAACGAACTGGAGAGAGTGAGAGCCTAGTTACGGTGTGTGAGACGCGCAGAGAGGGCAGTGAAGGGATCGAGAGAGACCAAGCCTCGGACTTCGACGAGATCGGACCAGCACAACGAAGCGCGAATGCATTCGTGGTACAGCTCAAGTCGTAGTTTTGATTGCGAAAACAAAGGGGGGTTACCATCCAAAATCCTCGCGGTCTGACGACCCATATCTCTTTCCGGGGAGTCGCAGAAGTGGGTGCGAAACAGGCTTAGAGGCCGGCCTGCTTGGCCATGAGGTTGAGCGCGGATCCGGCACGGACTGCAGGAGGGAGAACGACGTCAGTGAGAAGCCCAAGAACGAGGATAGGAACGGAACGTACACCAGCCGAGCTGTCCCTCGTTGAAGGTGTGGGTAAGGGGGATGTCCTCGGAGGATCCACTGCGAGCAACGAAGAGTTAGTCGCTGCGACAACTACGGCGAGAGAACTGGGACGAACTCCTTGTGGTGAAGCTTCATCGTGACCTCGGAGAAGGGGGCAAGGGTCTCGATGCCGACGAGGTCAACCTTGTCGGTGGGCTGAACGCGGTCGTAGTCGGCAGCGTTCTTGAAGTTGAGGGGGAGCATGCCCTGCTTCTTGAGGTTGGTCTCGTGAATGCGAGCAAAGGAGCGGGTGATCTGGAAAGGAGAGAGGTGAGCTTGACGCTCGCAAAGACGACGAAGACGAAAGGGACGCACGACGGCAGCACCTCCGAGGAAACGGGGCTCGAGAGCGGCGTGCTCGCGGGAAGATCCCTCTCCGTAGTTCTGCAGAGGAGCGGGTTAGTTGGCTGAACGAAGAGAGCAGGGACGAAAGGGACGAACCTCGTCTCCGATGACGACCCAAGGGATTCCGGCCTCGCGGTACTCAGCAGCGACCTTGGGAACTCCTCCCCACTCGCCGGTGACCTGGTTCTGGACAGTGTTGGGCTTGTCGTTGGCAGCGTTGATGGCACCTGGAAGCGAGCGAGCTCAGCGACCAATCTTTTGTAACGACGACGACGCGACTCACCGATCAGGCAGTTCTGGGAGATGTTCTCGAGATGTCCACGGTACTTGAGCCAAGGTCCACCAGCCGAGACTGCACGGAAAGAGCGAGGTCAGAATCGGGTAGCTCGAATCGCGCGCGGAAGAGAAAAGGGACGCACTGTGGTCGGTGGTGCACTTGCCCTTCGCCTTGATGAGGATAGGGAGATCCTTGGGGTCCTTTCCGTCCCAAGCCTTGAAGGGCTGGAGGAGCTGGAGGCGGTCCGAGGTGGGGGAGACGATGACCTCGACCTTGGAGCGGTCGGCGGGAGGAGCCTGGTAGGTGTTTTCTCCGGCGTCGTATCCGCGAGGAGGGAGCTCCTTGCCCGAGGGGTCGGAGAACTTGAACTCCTTGCCGTCGGCGCCCTTGAGCGAGTCGGTGAGGGGGTTGAAGGTGAGATCGCCGGCGAAGACCATGGCGGTGACGATATCGGGGGAGGCGACGAAGGCGTGGGTGTTGATGTTGGCGTCGTTACGTCCGGTGAAGTTGCGGTTGTACGACGTGATGATCGAGTTCGTCGAGTCCTTGGGGACGTCCTTGCGATCCCACTGACCGATGCAGGGTCCACAGGCGTTGGCGAGAACGACACCGCCGGCCTTCTCGAGGACCTCCATCTGTCCGTCGCGGGCGATGGTCGCGCGAATCTGCTCGGATCCGGGGGTGATGGTGAAGCCAGCCTTGGCGACGAGTCCGTGGTCGGCAGCCTCCTGGGCGATCGAGGCGGAGCGCGACATGTCCTCGTACGACGAGTTGGTGCAGGATCCGATGAGTCCGACGCTGAGCTTGGCGGGCCAGTCGTTGGCCTTGACGGCGGCGGCGAACTTGGAGAGGGGAGTGGCGAGATCGGGAGTGTAGGGACCGTTGATGTGGGGCTCGAGCTCGGAGAGGTTGATCTCGATGACCTGGTCGTACTCGGCTCCGGCGTCGGACTGGAGGTTGTGCTGGAAGGCCTCGGCGTACTTGCGAATCTCGGGGCGGTTGGTCGCGTCGAGGTAGGCGCCCATGCGGTGGTTGTAGGGGAAGAGGGAGGTAGTGGCGCCAATCTCGGCTCCCATGTTGCAGATCGTGCCCATTCCGGTGCAGGAGAGGGACTCGACTCCGGGACCGAAGTACTCGACGATGGCTCCGGTTCCTCCCTTGACGGTGAGGATTCCAGCGACCTTGAGGATGACATCTGCGAGCGAGCGGGGCGAAAGTCAGTCTTCGTCGACGTGAGCTCGCGAAAGGAGGAACGCACCCTTGGGGGTAGTCCATCCGGAGATCTTGCCGGTGAGCTTGACTCCGATGACCTTGGGGCACTTGAGCTCCCAGGGAAGGTTGGCGATAACGTCGACGGCGTCGGCTCCTCCAACTCCAACAGCGATCATGCCGAGTCCTCCAGCGTTGGGCGTGTGCGAGTCGGTTCCAATCATGAGTCCTCCAGGGAAGGCGTAGTTCTCCATGATGATCTAGGAGCGCACGCGCATCAGCTGGGAGTCCTGGGGAGAGAGCCGCGAAAAGACGGAAGGAAACGCACCTGGTGGATGATTCCACTTCCGGGCTTCCAGAATCCGATGCCGTACTTGGCAGTGCAGGTCGCGAGGAAGTCGTAGACCTCCTTGTTGATGTCGACGGCGCGCGCGAGATCCTTGACTCCACCGGTCTGAGCCTCGATGAGATGGTCGCAGTGGACGGTGGTGGGGACGGCGACGGTAGGGAGACCGGCAGACATGAACTGGAGGAGAGCCATCTGGGCGGTGGCGTCCTGGCAAGCGACTCGCTGCGGGGTGCAAGCAAGGCGTCAGCTCCTCTTTCCCGTCTTTACCTGCTCGACGAGATAAGCTTACGTCAGGGCGGAGCTTGAGGTACGAGTCTCCACGACGGATGTCGGCATCGTGGGGGTTGTCGAGGTGACCGTAAAGGACCTTCTCGGAGAGGGTGAGGGGGCGGTTGAGGCTGCAGAGAGATGGCGCATCAGCAAAGTGTCCTTGCCAGGTGAAAAAGGCCAGGCCCGAGTGGGGAGGCGGAAGGAGGTGGCGACGTACCGCTCACGGACGACGACAAGGTTGTCCTCGATACGCTGGTAGTTGATGAACTTGTCCTGCTCGAAGACGGACATGGCGACCTTGGTGGCTCCAATAGACGACGAGGGAGTTGCGAGCGACCGCGAAAGGGCGGGGGCGCGGAGCGAAGCGCGGAGGGAGGGAACGAAGACCATGATGGGCAGAGAAGCTAAGTCTGCGAGGGGGGGGAGGGCAAGCCAGTCAGTCACTGCTCTCGTCGTCGACTCGGTCTGTCCGCGCTCTACTCGCGACAACGCCAAAGGCGCCAGCCCGGGCGCTGCCGAGTCCCTTGCGCTGGCAAGGCGAGCGTTGGTGGAAGACGAGCTGGGAGCACTAACCTTTCCCAAAGACGAGTGGAGGAGTAGAGGAGAGCGGGGGGAAGTAGAAGTCGAGTTGGACTTCTCGGAAGAATCAGGCTCTGCCAATCAGTGGATTCCGGTTCGTCCTCCTCTCGCTTCGCTAGTTGTTCTGCTTCTGTTCTTCGGTAGAAAGACATTTCTAGGTACTCTCAAGGGCACTGAGGAGGAGCTACGAATGCGGAAGCCTTCAAGCTCGAGCTGTTGATTTTCCAGCACCGGAACGCCCTCGCTCTCTGCCCGACCTCCGGAACTCGAAGTCGAGGATCTGCTTGCTCAGGGGGTGAAACCAATTGTTCCTGGCAGCGAATTTTTGCTGCTTTGGCCTGACTCCCCGCGTGGTCGATGCTCTTGACTTGACGCCCGGGCGAAGCACTGGAGCCGGGATCTGACGCTGTCCTCCACCGGCTGTGAGAGCGGTGAGATGCGAGGACGCCCCGGCGCAGACCCAGCTCTCGACTGTTGATACTGCTTGCTATATTATGCAGTACCTTACCGCAGCGAGGTCGCCGTCGCTATCGACAAGCACTTCTTCCCCTATTTCCTGGAAGCGGAGCTTCTCGCTCCCGAGCTTCCACTCTTTCAGCTCTTCTAAAGCGATGGATCGCTTCCCGATGTTGGTATGCAATTTTCTGCCTTAAGACCCAGATCATTCGCTATAGTATTCGAGCAGGAGACGCCTTGCGAAGGGTGCTGCTTCCGCGCGGACTGCTTCCTCACTTCTCGCCACTGGCCTCTCCAGCTCAGCAGATTCAGCTCTGCAGCGCGTCGTAGCTTGATTGCATTGGGTTTTACTGAACGCGTTCGCTTTCTTGCTCCGCGCACCTCTCGCCAGCCGCCAGCTCATCCTGGTCTCGCGAGCGAGCGTCGCAGGCGGGTTCGCCTTTCCGTCAGCAGTACCCAGATCCGGGACGTCCTGCACAACCGCTCTCTTCTCCAGCGCTACGAGATTTTCGACGTGGAAGGAATCCTCACCGCGCGCCTAAAAGGGCAGCAAAACGTGGTTGGCACTGTTCTCTCAGCAGGAAGCAAGAAGCGACGACGCAGGTAGTCGAGCCGGGTACGATCTCCGAAACAAAAAGGTATGTATACAACCCGTCTGGCCCGCCTGTAGTACCCAAGCTCTAAACAACCTTCGCAATCCTCAGCGACCTCATCTTTTCCCTCGCCGACCACCCATGATCGTTCAACCCTCCCTCGAACGCCGCCGTCGAATCCTTCAACTCCTTCTCAGCCCCACCAGCTCTCTTGGTCAACGGTACCGCATACTCCCTCAAGTACGCCATCCCACCAGGGTGTTCGCTGGCATACGCCGTCGCGTCCACCGCGTACCCCTCGAGCAGGAGGACCAAAGGCCTCCGTTTTGACTCCTTCCGCTCGTCCATATCCAGCACATTCGTGACAAGTTCCCACTTCGTCCAAACCGGCAGCGTAGACTTGCGCCTCCTCGGTCCCGTCTTGGCTCCTCCCCTCGCGCGCGTCTCGTCGAGCAACGAATCGCACTCGGACGAAGAGCTCGACCCGTACCCGATCGTTGAGGAGGCTTCTCCGTCGTCCGGAGTGGCGTTCGCGTACGAGCTCCAGAGGGCGAAGGAGCTGTCGTCGTGCGGTTCTGACGCTTCGAGGGTTTCGGAACGGAGGGAGAGGACGTGGGATCGTGCTTTGAGGATCTCGGATTCCGGAGTTTGGTGGATGCGAGGGACGAAGGGGGTGAAGTGGTGGAGGATGAAGATGGTCCATCTGTGGGAGCAGAGTGAGCGAGATGAGAGACGCCTGCGGGCTGCGACGAACTTGGTGGGATCCCAGTCGAGGTAGCGAGGTCCGTTGCGGTAGTCTCGAGGAAAGGCGTGGTGGTAGTTGTGGTTCGCTGGAGAGAAGCAATGGTCAGTGGGGACTCGGAATTTGGCCATCGACGGAACTCACCCTCGCCGCCGGTGAACAAAGCCAGGAACTGCGAAGAACGCCGTCAGCTCGCATACTTGGACCCCGATGAGGACACGCACAAAGTTCCCGCGAGCCGTCACGTCCTCCGAATAGGACTGGTCGCCGAGGTAGTGAGCAAGCGAGTTGATGAAGAACGTGCAGTGCCTGCGAGAATCAAAGATCGTTAGAACCTGCTCCTGTTGGCGAGTACGAGGACGCTTGCCAGATGAGGATACGAGCGATGATCTGCACGACCAAGTCAGTTGAGCCCCATCTCGCGTGTCGAAGAGGCGACTCACTCCTCCCCAAATGAATCCTCCCAGTGCGTCTCCGTAGCTCCAGCCGACGAGAGCTGGTGCAACAAGTCCCAGACCAAGCGTAAGAGGCAAGTAGTGCTTGTGCTGGAATCGAACGACTGGGAACGAGGAGCGGGTCAGGAGAGAGACTTGAAGGTCCGAGGACAGTGACGAACCTGGGTCCGCGTTCAGGTCCTTCCGATCAATCAAAGCCATTCGAGGGTAGTCTGGCTTGCGGAAGATCCAGCCCATGTGCGAATGGTACAGTCCCAACTTGGCATCGTAGCTGCGAAGCCGAACTTGAGATCAGAACGTGCGAACAGAAACGCCGAATCTCAGGGACTCACGGGTCCTACAAAGGGTGGAAGTCAGCTCATCTTCTTCAAGTATCTAAACGCGAGAAGGCACGTACGCTCTCCGTATCCGTGAAGCGATGATGCAGCCGATGCCGTAGAACCCACCACCTGCGAGACGCGAAGCAATCAGCTGGTTCTCCACCTCTCTCCCCAGCGTTCCGAACGCACTTGATTGAGCCCTGGAACCCCAAGCATCCCATTCCCGCCAGAACAACGCGCAAAGGGAACGATGCTTCGATAGATCTGTGGCTCCAAAGCCTGTGGTATCCCAAGGTGATGCTGCAGCGCGCTCATCAGCCCACAAGGTCCTCTAGCGCACTCAGAATGACCGCAGCTCACCCAAAGGTTGCCAGCTGCCACGAAGTGAAGCAGAGCCTGCAGGAACCAGCTCGTTAGCTCCTCGATCCCCAGGCCATCCGCGCCTCCAGCTGAGCGCACCACATCGTCCGCGTATCAAGCTCCCGCGCGGGAGAGAGGTAGAAGATCCCTGCAAGCGCCAGCAGGTGCATTCCCACGAAGAAGATGGCATTGCTCCACCAGATCGGCGCGGGTTGGGGAGGATCGGCGGGGGAGGCGAGAGCCGGTGCAACCGACGATGAGAGAGCTGAGGGAGGCTTCTGAGAGGTTGCTGGAGCTCCCATGTCGACTGAAAGGAGCTGAGCGTTGGCGAGTGGGAGGGAGGGAAGCAAGCACGATCACCAGCGAGAGTACGGTCGATCGGGCGCGCGGGCGCGCCAGGGGCTAGAATTGCTCGGCCTTTCCTCTTCCTCTGCGACCTACGGGGGCAGGTTGCCTGTCCCAGTACGCCAGTCATTCAATTCTATGCTGCCTCTTCGAGTGCTGCTGCCTTCGTTGCCCTCGAAGCGGGAGAGCGAAGAGCGAGCCACCTCACCTGCTCATCTCGCTGCGTATCACAAAGAGACAACTCAGCCTTTCGCCTCCATTCCAGCCCCAACGTCTCGAAAAAGTCCCTGGCCCCCATCCTGACCCCCAGCGCATTCTCCCCCAGCCCAACAGGGACCTCCGGATGCCCCAAATTGATCCTCAACAGCTTCACGATCCCCCCATACTGCTCCACCAGCTGCTCGCCCGGCCACCTCACCACGCTA
The DNA here is from genome assembly GCA_025758715.1 of Glaciozyma martinii. NCBI lineage: Eukaryota > Fungi > Basidiomycota > Microbotryomycetes > Kriegeriales > Camptobasidiaceae > Glaciozyma > Glaciozyma martinii. Next base: position 10,075 of record JANGFH010000317.1, on the reverse strand, counting down.
GGCGTATTAAATCTCACCCCAAGCTCCAGCAATAGGACGAACGACCCCTTCGCTCTCGCCGCAACGACGGCTTCCTCGACTTGCCGCTCGTACCGCTCCCGCTGTCCCATCTGCGGCGTCTCGAGAAAGTTTCCCATTCGGAGGTTCAAGAAGACTTCCCCTCCGCAGTTCGGGCACGAGGGGATGAGGTCCAAACGATCCTCGGGGATCCGCATCGCGTCGGGCTTGAGGAATGGTCGAGCGCGTTCGAGCGCGGGCATCGAGGGGAAGAAGAAGGTGGGGGAGCAGGGGCCGTTCATGCACTGGAAGTACGAGTACGATCCCTGAGGCGTCCAGGCCTGGGCGCGGTCGAAGCCGGATTGGACAAAGACGTTGTCGGCGTTGGAAGTGAGGACGGTGTAGGAGGACTTGGAGAGGGCAAAGTTGAGGAGGGAGGTGTAGACGGGAGTGGGACCCCAGGTGGTGGCGGTGTGGGCGTGCGCGAGGAGGAAGGCCCATCGGACGAGAGGCTGCGGAGCGAGGTTAGCGATGGTTGCGAAGCGAAAGAGAGACGACGCACGTCGTCGAATTCGTAGCCGATGCTATGGTAGAGCGTCGTCAGATTATCCGTCGTCTTTAGAAGATCGGGGTAGAGCGTCTTGAAGAGCTCCTTTGAGTTGTAGTCGAGTCCCATCCCAAGGTCGGCGCGAACGGCGTTCCCACTCAGTCCCGCTCCAGCGTGAATGATGACTGCGTCCGATTCCTTCATCCACTCGAGGACTTTTGGTGAGAGAGCGACGTGTGGAGTGAGGGGAAGAGGAGTGGGGAGGCTGGGGAAGAGATGGGAGGTGGCGGCGAGGTAGTGGTTCGCATCCGCGGCGGAGAAGAGGACGAAGATCGCGCGAGTGGGGGATTCGGGGTGAGAGTCGATCCAGGCGTTCACCGTGCGGAGGGCGATGATAGATGCGGCGCTCCCAGGAAAGGCGAAGAGTCCCGTCGAAATGCACGGGAACGCCACTGCGTCGATTCCGCCGAGCTGGAACGGGGTCAGTTTGCGTTCGAAATTCCTGGTTGACAAGCTCACCTCTTCCGCAAGATCCAAAGAGTTGCGATACGAAGCAGCGAGTAGTTCGTCCTCCTCCTCCGTCGGCGCAGCTCCACGCTCCAGCTTCGGCCCCGCAACGTGCAGGACGTATCCTGACGGCAGCGACCAACCCCTCGTGAGAATAGGCTCTCCCTCCTCCGCCTCTCGCCCGTCCATGATCGTTGTACAGTCGATGCGAAGTCGGGGACCTGCAGCGGCGTGGATGACTGAGAAAGGGAGTCAGCGCGAATTCCGGCCGCTTGCGAAGACGCGACTCACCGTTGTCGGCGCAGAGATGCGAAGGCAGAAAACAGCCCAACATTGCCGTATTCGCCGGGTTTACGATAGCAGCGGTCGGGGAGGAGAGCCTCGTGATGTCTCCCCGCCAGAAGGAGAGTCGAGAGAAGGTCGAGGGGAGTTCATCGGAGGTGAGGGAGGGGAATAGAGCGGAGAGAGTGGGGACCTCGCTGACGGGGACGAGGCGGTCGGGAGATCTTGCCGAACGATGACTGAGGATCGTATCGATTGCTGAGAGGACGTTGGAAGGGAGGGAAGTCGGTGGACGAATCGTGAGGAGGTCGCGAGTGAGCTGCTCCCGTTTCGACGGCGGAAGGCGGGCGATCTGCGCTGCCGTGACGAGCGAGGACTCCTGGGAACGAGAGTGCCTTTGTTCGTACTCGATGTAGAGGTGCGTTAGGGCGAGGAGCTGGGCAGGTTTGTAGCCCATCTCGAGGGGGAGGATGTTGACTTCCGGCGGCGGCTGCGAGAGGTTGATTCGGTTGGCGTAGCTGTCGAGGGGGATTCGTGGTGCGCTCCTGGCCTGGGCAGGAAGAGTGTTGCGCTCAACATTAAGACGAGATCCGCTCGAGGGAAGAGCATAGAGAGGCAACTCGGAGAGGAAACTGCGGCTTGCTCGAGAGGACGCGCGACTTGGCCTGCTCTTGCTTGTCTCTCTCTCAATTCCCAAGGTAGCAAAGACGACGCGCCGTTGAACGTCCTCCGAGCCCCCAGCAGCCGCTTCTCCACCAGCGCCTCCCCCTTGCCGCAACGTGATGGATCCTCCTGCCCCAGGACCTTCCCTCCAGCTCACCGTCGAGTTTGGGTACGTCCTTGCACCTTCGAACGTACGCAGAGTCCGCTAACCCCACCTCCTAGTGGTGGCATGGAGCTCCTCTTCTCCTCAATCCACTCACACTCGATCACCATCCCCCGCTTCTACTCTCCCTCGACTCTCTCCTCCCCCGGCCCTCCTTCCGCCCCTTCGCCCTCCTCAGGGAAGATGACCGACATCCGGTTTCTCATCTGGTGGTTACGCGAGTACCTCCTCGCGGACAAGGAGCGGCCAGAGCTGTTTTCGCAGGGGGAGAACATGTTCGTCTGGACTCTTTCGTGCGGGGTGGACAGGGGGCTGATGTGCTTTTGGTGGCGTGCAGAAGACCTGGGATCTTGATTCTGATTAATTCGACGGATTGGGAGCTCGAGGGAGAGCTGGAGTACGAGCTGGTAGAGGGGGATGAGGTCGTATTCATTTCGACGCTTCATGGGGGGTGAGGGCAGCTGGGTGGAGGTGTGTGGGATAGAGGGAAGAAGGTCAACGTGTTGTACACGATGGTGGAGGATCGGTTCGGGCTGCTCTGGTTCTGCTCTCGCTGCTCGCCTCCTGCGCTCCAGCTGAAGCCCCCTCCTCCAGATCATGCTGCCCTCTGCACCGACAAAGCTGACGTCTCGACGTTCTACTCTTCCGTTTCTCGCTCCTACTCGCTACAAGAGTGCTCGATTGATTGCACTGCCCCCTGCCCCTGCTCGTCTACTTGCTTACCGGCAGCCCATGCTTCGCATCCAGCTCATCCACGAACGTGTACACCTTCCTCTGCTGCGCATTCCCCGCATCCGTAATCGTCTCATGCGTCTTTCCAACCTGCTCCCACCCCGCATCAGCTTCATTCCCGCGACGCAGGACGCCGAACTCACAGTGTTGACGAACCACCTGAACCACTCTGGCATGGACCGCACGTTCGGGAGCATGAGCGCCGCGAATCCAGGTGCGATGAGGTGGTCCGAGAGGCCCGATTCGATAATCTCGACCATTCGACGGGCGAGCCAAGTGGGGGTGAGAGTGGGGGTCAAGCTAGGGAGGGAGGGTCAGCTTCGCTTCGAAAGAAGGTGAGGGTGGGGGGACGTACAACTGGTTCTCTTGCTCTTTCATTGCGTTGCCCATTTGCGTCGCGACTTTGGTGGGGCAGATGACGGAGGTGCGTACGCGGGGAGCGTTGTAGCTGCAGCGAGGAGGCGGGGGGTCAGGCAGCTCCTTCTGAAACTGAGAGGGAAGACGTACCGATGCACGAGCTCACCCGTAAGAACCTCGTGGAGAGCAAGAGCGGCGGCCTTGCTGCAAGCGTACTCGCCTGAGAGAAGTCTGGTATCAGCGAGGAATCTCGTGCGAAGTTGACGACAAGCTCACTGAGCTGAGGAATCGCCATGTACGACGCAGAGCTCGCAGTGGTCATGATGTGGCCATGGCTGCGAGAGGGGGAGAAGGTCAGAAGGGTCTGAAGCAGGACGTTTCGAAACGCACTTGATGGAAATGACTGCAGCGAGAAAAATCAGAACAGCTTTCGAGCGACGAGGAAGAAACGACGCACTGTGAGGGAGGAATTCGCGAAGGATGTTGTGGCAACCGAGCACGTTGACCTGGTAGGTGAGAAGGAACTCCTCGGGAGTCGTGTCGAGGATCGTCTTTCCTCGTGCGATCCCAGCGTTGTTGACCTGCGAGCGAACTATCAGCAAACGATGCGAGCTAAAAGCTGGAAATGCGCCCACAATGATCGTGGGGTGTCCAATCTTTGAGGAGCGAGGCAAGTCAGTTTGGGATCTGCTTCGCAGGGAAGGGAAGACACACATCTGCGCGAATCTGCTTCGCCACCTCTGCGATCGCCTTGGGATCCGTGACGTCGGCAGAGTAGTAGAGAACGTTCTCTGCGAATCCAACTCAGCTCCAGTCCTCACCATCCTAGCACCCAAATGCACTCACTCGCCAAATAAGTGGGCTTCGCAAGATCAATCACCGCAATCTTGTCCGTCTTCCTCGCCAGAATCTCGACCATCTCCTTCCCGATCCCAGCAGAACCTCCAGTGATAACGACAACATCTCCCTGTCCCTTGACGCGACTCCACTTGGGCGGATCCGCCTTCCACCCGTGGTTCCTCACGAGGCGCGTCAAGCTCCTGTTGACCGTCTTGGCCACCACGAACGCGAGAAAGATTGCGAGCCAACGGTTGGCGCGAACGTGGTCGGCGAAGAGGAGGGCGGGGCCGGAGATGCTTCGGGCTTTGTAGAAGGAGTAGAGGGCGATGAGAGCTGCGCCGGGGAGGGAGAAGGGGACTCGGTCGAGAGCACGGGCGAGGCTGCGTTGGGTGAGAGACGAGCAGGGCGTAGATGTGAATGGCGAGCAGAATGGAAGAGGGGTGGAGGAGTGAGGAGAGAGAGGGTTAGCGAGGTGCAGAGTGGGTTGCGAAGGGGAGCCGGCTCACGTGTCGATGGTGAACTGCTCGCGGGGCATGGTGAGAATCTGGAGTGTGGTAGGAAGGAGAGCAAGAGTCCCTTCGACGGGCTTCGAGCAGCTGAGAGTGCCTCCCTTCCCAAAGCAAACACAACGCGGCGAGGTTGAGCGCCGGGGGAATACTCGATCACTCCTGGGCCCAGATCGCTAGGGCGAAAGTGGTTTTGGGCAGGGCGGCTGCTCACGGTTTCTGCCCTCCAGCTCGCCTCACGACGTTCAGCTGCGATGACCCCGGACGACCTCGAGCAGAAGATCCGGACAGCGTTTCCAGATCTATCCCACGTTGTAAGTCGTCCGTTGCTCCTCAACTCCACTCCCAAGCAGCTGACTCCCTCTCCGCGAACAGCAAGTCTTTGATATCTCTGGTGCGTTCGAGCTCTGGAGCAGGAGAGCGGGGAGCTAACCAGCTTGAACAGGTGGCTGTGGTGCTGTGCGTGATCAGGAGAAGCGGGAGCTCGAGGAGGTGCTGATGGACTGCTCCAGTCTTACGAAGTCGTGATCGTCTCCGAGTCGTTCACGGGCAAGAGCACGCTCAAGAGGCATCGTGAAGGTGCGTTACCTCTGCTGGGCAGCAGGCCCAGAGTGGCTGAATTGGATCCGTAGTGAACGAGAAGCTCAAGGACGAGATCGCGGCGCTCCACGCCTTTACCCAGGTTCGTTTAGGCAGGAGCGGAGGGAGGGAGGGAGCTGATGCGCTGCGTGCTCCTGCAGAAGACGTACACGCCCAAGCAGTTTGAAGGAATCACCATCGCCACGGCGTAGCAGGATCCACTCGGTCGCAAGTCGAGCTTCGAGGGAAGAAGGCGGCTGGGCGCGAGGGCTTAGGAGGACGTTATGATCGCAGCGGGAGCATGTTGTACAGGCGGCACGGGCTGGCAGTGTCGGGAATTCAAAGAGGAGGTTGCAGACTATTGGACAGGGTTGAACAGGGCGAAAGGGGATCGATCACCAGTGGAGCTGATGAGCTGCGAAGACAGGAAGGATCAGTTGAGGTGCCACAAGGCGGCGACAAGGAGCGTACTGGGGCACTCGTATCCTCCAGGGTTCAGGTCGAGGTCTGCGGAGCTCGCGTGAGTGGTTGCGGGGGGGGATCGTCGAGCGAGAGGGACAAACACTTCTGATGGTACGTCTCGGCGTCGAACCACTCTCCCGCAGGCTGGATCTGGTTCGAGAGCTCGTCGTTAGCAAATCTCACTTGAAGGAGAGCGAGAAAGGAACGCACGATCGTCGCAATCTTATCCTTGGGGAAGTGAGCCGCCTGAACCTCGGCAGTCACCTTCTTCGCAATCTCCTCTTGCTCGGGCGAGTGGATGAAGATGGCGGACCGGTACTCTGTCGAGAAGGTCAGCTGTGGCCTCAGAGCAAGCCCTACGGGACGCACGAGTTCCGCGATCAGGTCCCTGTCGATCGACCTGCGTGGAACGAGAGCAATCAGCTCTCCAGTCTTGATCTCCCTCCAGCAAGCCAGTGAAGAGCACGCACCTGTGTTGGATCGTGCATGCGGTAGTGGAACTCGACCTGGAAACGCACGCATCAGCTCGTTCAAGAGCTCGGCGACAAGCAGCAGCGCACCAGCTCTGCATAGCTGATCTTGGAAGGATCAAAGACGAGCTTGACAGCCTCGGCGTGTTGCGTAGTTCCAGAGCAGACCTCCCTGTAGCTAGGATTCTACGATCCACACGCCGTCAGCTCCTCCCGCAACATCGCCGCCGGTCGACTCACGTCCGTCTTCCCTCCGATGTACCCCACCTTGGCATCTACGAGGCCCTTCCCGATAAAGTGCTTGCGAAACATGTGCTCTGAGTCAAGCGCACAGTCAGCTCGCGCCCCGTACCCCGCCTGCGAGCCAGCTCACCAGTCCCCCAGAAGCTGCTCTCCGAGATCGGTTAGCTCCTCTCCCTCTTTCTGCACACGAGAGGAGCACGCACCATCCGTTGGCAAAGGTGGCGATCTCAGTACCGCTCATCTGTTCCGATGAAAGAGGTGTGAGCTGGGCGGACGAGGCGGATCGGAGAGGGAGAACGCACGGTGGCGAGGTGAGTTTGGGCGTGGAGGGCGGTCGGGAGGGTAGGGCCGGCGTATCGGTTCAGAGTCAAGGGAGCAGCTGCGAAGAAGAGGTTGCGGATATGGTGCATGAGGGTGGGTTGGCAAGAGGAGAGCAACGCAAGACCGGAAAGCACGCGTTCGAGCTCTCAGATCTCAGTCAGCGAGGGACCCTGCCCCTCGACGCCGTAGCAACCGAACACAACGCGCTGGATGGCTTTTGAACAAGATATAGCGTTCCAGCCTTGTCCTACAGGATCCTTGACCCGGGACTCCAACTACGCCGCCTCCCCTCCTCCCTTCGCAGCACCTTCCCCTCCGATGCCGCCTGAAAAAATGGTGCCAGTCCCCGCTGCTCAGTTGGCGGGAGTGGCAGGGATATCCTTCTGCCCGTTCGCAGGCTGTCCTCCGCCGCCGTAGCTGTGGAGAGAGAGGGAAGAGTCAGCGTTGCTCCGCCGCCTGCCGAGAGCTGCCCTCCTCCAGTCCAGATCCAGCCGATCTGCCACTGCACCGCCGCATGGAATGCTCTCCAACCGCACATAGAAGCAAATCCCATCCAGGGTCCCCAGCGCGCATCGCCAAGCTCTCCATCTCGCTCCTCACGGACTGCTCGGGAAAAAGAGGAGAGGAGGGGACGCCACTCACCTCGCCTCTGCCCCTGCTCCACCTCCACCGGTCACCATGACCCTCCCCTTGCCCTCGATAACGAGCTTTGGTGCCTCGTACAACCGGTTCACGACCGCCGCGCGCGCCATCACCGCCAGCTCGGAGAGCGTCTCCCCGTACCACTCGCGTAGCCGTGCCTCGGGCGTCGTCGCCGCCTCTGCTGCAGTGACTGCTGCTCCCCCTGTTGGTGCGTAGATCGAATCTGACTCGGCCGATTCGGCGGGAGCGGAAGGGGTGGAGGAGGATGGGGTGGAGGAGGAGGAGGAGATGGCGGCGGGGGCGTAGGCCGAGTCGAGGAGGTGTGGGAGCTCGGTGCGGAACTTGTTGCGGGTTCGACGGATGAAGTACTCCTTGAAGTTGTAGCTTGGGAACGAATGGGCGACGCGGAGTTGCTCCTTGTAGAGGGCGAGGAGGTGCGTCCTAGTGATGGGAGTTGAAGGGGAGATCCGGAGCGTTCTGGGCAGAAGAGCGATCGCGTTTCGTGCTGCTTGAGAAGTCATATCGAAGAGAGGGTTGGGAGAGAGGAAGAGCAACACCCGTCGATTCTCGAGAGCGCGGGAGAGTGGCGCCCAGTCAGCGCTGGAGGAGCTCGGTGAGTTGTCTCCTGACACTCGCTACAGCTGCTCTTTACTCTGCTCCCATGTGCGCGTCTTCAGGTAAGTGCGGCGAGAGCGAGAGAGCAGCTCCCTCCACGACCCAGCCCAAGACCGCGCTCCTTGCCCGCCTTGTCGACGCCCACTGCCACCCTACCGACTCTGCCGCCTACGCTGGACCTCCTACAAGTATCGAGGAAGTACACCTTCTCAAGATTGTGCGTGCCCAATCTGCGTTGAGGGAGCTGCCCTCACTCGCCTTTCTCTCGCAGCTGGCGATGAGCACGAGATTGGACGACCAGCAAGCGACGGTCGACCTACACGAAGCGTTCCCGGCCAAGGTTATACCTTGTTTCGGTAAGTCTCCGCCGCAAAAAGTCCCTGCCACTGCTGATCCCGTGCCAGGCCTCCACCCCTGGTTCGCTCATCAAATCAGCCTCGCTCCGGCCTCCTCCCTCCCATCCAAGGAATACCACTACGCCACTCTCTTTCCCGTCTGCCCCGAGCACCCGGACGAGCTTCACCCAGCTCTCGAAGCCCTCCTCCCATCCCTTCCCTCGCCGGTCTCAATCCTCGACTTTCTGAACCAACTGGAGCGGCATCTCATCGCCTACCCCTCCGCCTTGCTCGGAGAAGTTGGCATCGATCGGGCCTTTCGGATCCCCAATCAGCCTGGGTCAGTGGAAGCCAAGCAGAACGCGCTCTCGCCTCTCGCAACGCCTCTCCCTCACCAACTCGCTGTCGTCGTAGCGCAGATCGAGGTCGCGATCCGGCTGCGACGCAGCATCTCGTTCCACTCTGTGCGTTCGGCGCAGGAGACGGTCGCCCTCCTAGCTCGACTCAAGAAGAAGGACGGCTTCGAACGGATCCACCTCTGCCTCCACAGCTTTGGAGGGAAGCCAGAGTCGATCAACCAGATCCAGAAAGGGGCGAGATCTCTGTCCTTCCCTCGTACTTCCCACTAACTTCATTCTTGAACCGCGCAGCTCATCCGAACGTCTACTTCTCCTTCGCCACGCTCATCTCGGGGCGAAGTCATAAATTCGGCGACCTCCTGCGATCGGTCCATCCCGACCGCCTCCTCCTTGAATCAGACTACCACAGTCTCGACGGCCTCGATCGTCAGGTCAGCTCCCACTCGTTTTTCCACTCGTCCAAGCTGATCCGGAACTCGTCGCCTCGCAGGTCTGGGAAGCGTTCGAAGCCGTCTGCGAAGCCCGAGGATGGTCGCAGGAGGAATGCGTCTCGATTCTCGAAGCCAACTGGTCGCGATTCGTCGAAGAAGAACCCGAGCAACTCAGCAAGCCCAAGCGTCCTTCGAAAGCCGAGAAGCGCGAGGAGCGCTCTCAGCGAGGGGGGTTGGATTAAACAAAGTGGTATCAAATAGAATGGGGTATGTTCTCTGCGCGTCGTCCGTCCCGCCCCAGCTCACAACTTGACGCAGCTTCCCCTCCGCACCATCTCCTCCACTTCGGCCGCTCGTTCCTCCGCCTTCCTCGCTTCCTCCCTCGCCCTCATCTCGACCGCATCCAGCTCGACCTCCCTCGAAATCAACCTCCGTTCCACCCCCCTCATCAACGCCTGCACCGAATCCAGTTGCGCCTTGAGGGCTTCTCTCGACACCGCATCTCGTGCGAGGATCGGGGAAGGGAGGACGGGCGAGGACGAGGGAGAAGTCCCGCGAGGGGATTCGACGACTTCTGCATCGGAGAGAGAGCTCGAGGAACCTTTGTGGATCCGGAGGGAGGTCGGAGTGCTCATGCTTGGACGACCGGTGAGGCGCTCGCGGAGGGCGGGGGAGGCGTGAGGGTCGGGAAGGAAGGAGGTCGATTGGAGGGAGAGTTCGGATTCCCAGGAGGGGCCGTACACCTTTTCGAGATGGTCGGTGAGCTTGCGTTGTCTGGAAGGGAACAGAGGTTCAGCGTAAGGTTTGCGGAGAGAGGCCAGTGGAAAAGACGCACTTGCTCTTAAGGGCCTCGTTCATCTGGTGCGAGCGTTCAGAGTCCTTTTGATACCCCGCCAACAGCCTCTCCTGCGCCTCGAAAGACTTCGCCAGCTCCTCCATCTACCCCGCACATCAGTTCCCTCCCCAAAACGCGTCCTGTCAAACTCACCTCTCGTGCTCCCAACCCCGCACCCCCCCTCCCCCC
>JANGFH010000314.1:0-13501 GCA_025758715.1 Glaciozyma martinii | reverse complement strand
GGCGGAGGGGGGAGGGGATTGGAGTGATGGGAGCTTTTGAGACGGGAATGCTCGGGACGAGGGCTTGGGGTGTATTTTGTCACGTAATTTCTAGGCCGTAATGGCATTGCATCGTACATCGTACACCAGGCGGAAGAGGTCGCCAAACTCGTTCGAAAAAACGGAGGAGGAGACTGGAGGAGAGGACGCGACGCGATTTCTTGTTGTTGTGACGACCCAAGTCCTTCTCTCTCCCTCTCTCCCCTCACCCCGCGACACCTCGACCTCTCCCCCGCGAGACCTTCTCCCTCTCGCGAGTACCCCAGTCATGGCGGCGGCGAACCCGGAGGAAGCCTTCCTGGCCTCCCTCTTCGCCGGGCTCGACTCGACGACCTTCGACGACCTCCCCTCCTCCCCTCCCCTCCCCTCCTCCTCGCGAATCCCCCGCCCACCCCGCGGCGCCCATCTGCCCTCCTCCCAACCCCAACCCCGCCCCTCCTCGTCCCAATCGAAACCCGTTCGCCCAGTCGCCAGCAGGAGCAAGACCCTTCGCCCCGCCGCGCCGAAACCGTTCTGGGACTCTCCGTCTCGCGGTGCTGTCAAGGTTAAGAATGGGGTACGAGGCGTGGAAGTAACGGGGCAGAAGAGGGCGCGCGCGAATTCGCCGGTCAAGAGGGTTGTGCGACATGTTGTGGTTGCGGTGGAGGGGAAGGAGAACCCACTTCCTCTGGTTGATGTCAAGGGGAAGGGGAGGGAGGTGGTTAAGAGGGTCAAGATTGAGGAGAAGCCCGTTGAGCGCGTCAAGGTCGAGGAGGGGGAGGTGGATTTCGACGCGTTGCTCGAGGGGATGGATTGGGAGGAGGAGATGGTGTTGTCCCAGGAGGAGAAGAAGGTTCCAGTGGTGAGTGCACGAATTGAGCGCGTGAGTGCCGAACTGACGAGCGACCGCAGATTCCGCACAGCAAGAGGTACCTCAGGTGCACCGTCGAGGAGATTGTGCAGTCGCTCTCGGAGGGTTCCAAGAGACCTGTCAAGGTGCGCTCTCGATCCACTGATTGAGGAACAGGTATTCATTCTATACTCGCAGACTCTCTCGGTCAGAAGCAAGGACGTCCAAGGTCTTCGCACTGTGGTCCTCTGCGACGACTGGGTCGACACACCCGTCGAGATCGGTTAGTTGCTTCTCTCCTTCCCCTCAACATCGTACTCACCTCTCGCAGGCGGTACGGTCAATCTCATCGGTCCCTTCTCCCCCTCGTCAACCCCCTCCCTCACGATCGACCGCCTCTCGAACCTCCTCATCCTGCACCCCGACATCCTCGTCTCCTCCACCAAAGTCGCCGACAGCTCTCACTGCGCTCGCAAAGCCCTTCTTCAGGAGCTCATTCGCACAGTCGGAGGAGCCGCTCCTCCCCTCGTTTATGGCAACATGCTGCACGAACTCATGCAGGCGTGCTTGAGCGAGGATCGCTGGGACGACGAGTGGAGGAAGGAGAAGATTAGTGAGATCCTCAAGGGGGAGGTACAGACACTCTGGAGCATGGATCTGAGCATCGACAAGGCGCGCGAGGAGATGATGGACAAGAGCAAGGAGTTCGAAGCATTCAAGGACCAGTTTGTCGGTGTGGCGCCTGGGGTGAGCTTTTTCTCGCTTTGGCAGCCTCGACGCATGCTAACGAGTGCTTCTGCTAGCCCGACTCGTTCCTCTCCGACGCTCGCACGAGCGATACCTCTCGCGCTCGACTCGCAGTCACCAAGACGCTCGACATCGAGGAGGACATTTGGTCGCCCAAGTACGGCCTGAAGGGCAAGATCGACGTCTCCATCACGGGCAGAATCGACGAAGCGGGAGTCGAGGGCGAGCCGGGAACGCTGCCGTTTGAGATCAAGACGGGCAAAAGCCATGCGGGGATGGAGCATCGCGCGCAGACGATGCTGTACACGCTTCTCATGAGCGATCGATACGGTTCGTCCTCTCCTCCTTGCTGTCGAGTCGCCTTACTCACTCCGTATCGCAGACGAAACGATCGACTCGGGACTCCTCTACTACTCGCAAGCCAACGTCGTCTTCCGCGTCAAAGCCGCCCGAAACGAGATCCGCAGCCTCCTCATCACTCGCAACGACTTTGCGACCTACCTCCACCGCCGCATGAACCTCTCTCGCACGAGCGGATCTTGGGCAACGCAGTCTACGCCGAAGGAGCCGACGCCGGAACGCACCATCACCTCTTCCTTTGTCGATGCCGTGGAGCCCCCGACGAACGCTCATTTGGAGGACGACGAGGATGGACGACCGCTGCTTCCGCCTCCGATTGATGATGCGAGGAGCTGCAAGTGGTGCTACGTTTCGGACGCGTGCATGCTTTTTCGGCGGGTGCGTCTGCTCGCTTTCTCGGTGGTTGGGATTAGGGACTGACGTTGGCTCGCTCGCAGGCTGTCGAAGGCGAGACGGAGATTTCGTTCGACGACGAGGATCCTCTGCAGGTTGCGTTCGAGAACAAGACCGGTCACCTCACGGACGAGCAGGCGACGTTCTTCAAGAGTTGGGAGAAGTTGATCAGCCTCGAGGAGCAGGAGCTCGTTCGGTTCAAGAAGGAGATCTGGACGATGGGCGCCGAGGAGAGGATGAAGGTTGGCAGGTGGGCTGGTTTCCTTTTCTCCTGCGACGGTGGAGCTGATGGCGCTGTTCGCAACAGGTGTCTCGCGAACATGGCGATCGACGACTCGTACGAACCGCCCCTCAGCAAGCCCGGCTCCAGGATCCATCGCTTCACCTACCGACTCCAACACGCCCAACCCCTCGCCTCTCAAGCGACCAACAGCCAGCGCGCCGCTCGCTCCCTCATCGGCGGCAACATCGTCGCGAACGACCCCGTCGTCGTCTCCCTCGAACATCCCTCCGTCCTCTCCATCTCACGCGGTTTCGTCCTCGAAGTCACTCCGCACGACATCGTTCTCGGCCTCGACCACTCGCTCGTCGATAGCCCTCAAGCCGCGCAGGCCGTCCCTCGGCTCGCACCAACCGACCTCGTCTTCCGTATCGACAAGGACGAGCTTTCGGCTGGGATGGGGAGGATCCGCGATAACCTCATCCAGCTCTTCGTGGCGGGCGGGGACGAGAAGCGTCGTCGACTCGTCGTCGATCTCGAGGCGCCAGAATTCGACCACGTCGATTCGAGGGAGAAGCTCATCGCGCCGCACCTCAACCCTGACCAGGTGCGAGCGGTGCACAAGGTGCTTTCGGCGCGCGATTATGCGCTGGTGCTGGGGATGCCGGGGACGGGTAAGACGACGACGATCGCTGAGATCCTCAAGGCGCTTGCGAAGGCGGGCAAGTCCGTCTTGCTCACTTCGTACACGCATTCGGCGGTCGACAACATCTTGCTCAAGGTCATGGATTCGGGGCTCAGCATCTTGCGACTTGGGAATCGGGACAAGGTGAGTTTGGTGGTCGGGCGAGTTCCGTGAGTTCGGTATTGATGGTTCGCTGTGAACAGATCATGCCGGTGCTGCATCGCTACACTTTGGATCCCGAGAACAAGGCCGAGACGCTCGAGCAGCTCGACAAGCAGCTCATGGAGCCTCAGATCGTCGCCACGACGTGCCTCTCTATCAACGAGTGCGTCTTCGCTTCCTGGCCTTTTCTCCAAGCGGTCGCTAATAAGACGTTCCAGTCCCATCTTCACCCGGCGCCAGTTTGACGTCTGCATCGTCGACGAAGCATCGCAAGTCACTCTGCCGACCTGCCTTGGACCTCTCCGCTTCGCCAAAATCTTTGTTCTCGTCGGCGACCACAACCAGCTTCCTCCCCTCGTGCGTTCTCCTCCACCCTCTGGGTACTGAGCTAACACTTACTCGCAGGTTCGCAACCCCGCCGCACGCCGAGGCGGTCTCGACGTCAGCCTCTTCAAGCGCCTCTCCGACGCCCACCCCAATTCGCTCGTCGACCTCACGCTTCAGTACCGCATGAACGACGACATCATGCTGCTTTCAAACAAGCTCATCTACAACGATCGACTGCAGGCTGGCTCGGAGGCTGTCGCGACGCAGAAGCTTGAGCTTCCTCGACCTGCTGAGCTTGCGGAGCTTCGGGAGCGATGCGTTCATGGTGGAACGAGTTGCTGGATCGCTGATTTGCTGGATGCCGAGTGAGTGGTCGTGCGCTCGGCGACGATGGGCTCAGCTGACGATGCTTGCAGTCGAAGGGTCGTCTTCGTCGACACGGATCTCATGCCTGCAAGAGAGCGCAAGTACGGCCCGCTCATCGAGAACGAGATCGAGGCGCAACTAGTCCTCCAGGTGCGTCTCACGTTCCCTCATTGTCGTTCAGTTCTGACGATTGGTCGACAGACTACCGAGGCGCTCGTCGCGTGCGGCGTTCCTCAAGTCGACATCGGCGTCATTGCTCTCTACCGACAACAGATCAAGCTCATCTCTCGCAAGCTCGTCGACTACCCCGAGGTTGAGGTCCTCACCGCCGACCGAAGTCAAGGACGCGACAAGGAGTGCATCTTGATGTCGCTCACGCGCTCCAACACGGAAGGACAGGTGCACATTCCTCTCTCCTCATCCTGCGCCACTGCTGATTTTGAGCCTGCAGGTCGGAGACCTCCTCAAGGACTGGCGCCGTATCAACGTCTGCCTCACGCGCGCCAAGTCGAAGCTCATCGTCTTCGGCTCGCGAACGACGCTCGCCAACCTCCCTCTCCTCCAAATGTTCTTCGGCATCGTCGAGGAGCGAGGCTGGATCTACCAGCTCCCAGCCAAGGCGAACGAGCAGCACCGTCTGATGGATCCCGTTGCGAATGGGAAGGAGGCGAAGAGGGAGCTGGGTTCGGCGAGGAGGAAGGGGGCGGAGGACTTGGTGCTCAGCCAGCCGCTGCTACGGGACGTTGTGAATTGCTTGTAGTCTTCGCAAGCACTCGGTTTTGCCATCCGCCTCGCTCAACATTCTCGCTGAGATTCTCTGCGGTACGCCTCCAACAAGGTCGAAAGGTGGCGCGGTTGAGAGTCGTTGCGGGAACGCAGCAATTACAGTACAACACGATGCTACCCTAAAACGAAAGCCCCATGCGAATCAATCTGCGGAGAAGAGAGGTCAGCATCGGTCCTCGCAAGCTAGGAGCGAAGCACGCACCCCCCTCAAGCCGCTCCAATAGCCTCCCTCAGCTCGTCGATACACGCGCCCAACGTCTCCAGCCCATGCGCGTCCGCCACATTCCCCGTGACCTGCAATCGTCGCAGGAGGTCGGCCCTCGTCTCCGCCATCACGTACTCGCCCGAGCATTCGCAGTGCACGCGAAGGTTGTCCGACTTGATCTGCTTGCACCGACCGCATCGGAGGTCTTGAAGCTGGTAGGAGACGGCTCGGCGCTGGATGGCGTCGATCATGACGGCCTCGATGGCGTTCCGGTCGTACTCGGTTGAGCAGCGTTCGCACGACCAGGCGCGGCCTTGGACGAGGAGGTCGACGTTGCGGCAGAGATCGAGGTCTGCAGAGCAAGCACATGAGCCAAAGGATCGGGAATGAAGGGGCAAGGACGAACCTCGCGCGGTGTTGCAATTCTTGCAAACGACCATCGGCACCTTGAACGGCAGGCAGGGGTTGCGGAACGCCGCCTCGGAGGCGAACTCGCGCACGCCGATCAAGTCGAGGAGGTTGCGCTTGAGGACGATGACTTCGGTCGAGACGTCCTTGGCGAGGGAGAGGATGGCGCAGGTCGTCTTGATAAACTCGAGGATCGGGTTCTTCATCTTGAGGTGCGACCCGGGGAGGAGGGGGAAGATGAAGTCCTCGCGCTGCGACTTGTCAGCGTAGCGGTCGCGAAGGGAAGTGACGACCTTGAGGAGTTGGCGCGTGAGCGTCTGCGAGACGAACGTCCTCGCGAGCTCCAGCTCGTCGGCCTTGTTGGGATCCGCCGCCGTCTCGCCTCCATTCTGGAGGATCCGAAGAGGCGTCCGGATCGAGTCGCTCGACTGCCGCTTCGCCATGTGCATCCCATGAGCAAAGCGCCCGACGACGACGGCAAAGTCCTCCTGTACGGCCGGCGGGAGGAAGGTCGCGACGTTCCACTGCATCTCGATCTCGACCTCGACGTCGGGTAGATCGATCTCCTCGGGGTGATGGCAGATGACGCCGGCGAAGTTGGCCGTGTCCATCCAAACGAGCTGGTCCCAGAACCGCACGATGTCGAGCTGGATGTAGCGGAAGAGCTCTCGCGAGGTGACCGACGAGACAACGTCTGCGACGAGAAAGCGCATTAGCTTCGGCGAGGAAGGAGGGAAGGAGATAAAAGCGCACAGCTGGCGTAGGCGTAGGCGCTGCTCGAAGACGGCTTGCTGGTGAGGAGGAAGATGCGTCCAAAGTCGGCGTGGACGATCTCGGATCCCAGCCGCCGGAACTCGGCGAGGAGCTGCGAGAACGTCTTGCGCATGAGGCCGTGAACGAATCGGTAGAGGGCGGGGTCGTAGAGCTTGGCGGCGGGCGAGCTGATCCAGCGCCAAAAGTGGTCGATCATAAGGCGCCAGTGCGCTCCGTCCGGCTTCGACGCCTCGGTCGACCAGGCCTTGACCATCGACCGAAGAATGTTGAACGTCTGCGTCGGCAGGATCGCGTCGCCGAGCGAGACGGCGGCGTGAGCGGTTCCCTTCGCGTACTCGTCGAGGTTGTGCGACGCCGCCTCGAATCCGATCGACGCTCCTCCCTCTCCGCCTTCGAGCTCGTAGACCAACGAGGACTGGAGAACGGCGTCGATGGCGAGGTTCCGAAGGTCGACTTCGAGGCAGGCGTTCGAGTAGCAGCCCGCTCGACCGATCTCGGGGTTGACGAGCTCCTCCACGAGTTGCTGGGAGTTGGCGTCCGCTTCTCGACCTCCGAGGTCGGGACGAGAGGAAGGCGACCACCAGAGGACGAGGTCGGCTTTGGCGAGACGGCGAGCGAAGTCGATGTCGGCGAGGAAGACTGGGACGTCGCTTTCGAGGTTGCAGATGGGGACGTCGAACCGGTCCGCGAGCTCGATCCGCTCCTTGATCCACACCGACGCGCGAAGGTAGTGCTGGACCATGCGACGACAGGCGGGACCTTGCCAGAGGAGGGCGGGGAAGGTGTTGTCGGCTTTGGAGGATTGGATGATGATGAAGGGGAATTGGGAGGAGGCGGCGACGCGTTCGTCAAAGTAGGCGCGGGGTTTGGGCGAGTGGATGATGAGGAGGGAGGAGGCCGACTTTTGGGAGGCGAGCGCCGCCAGCTCCCGCGAGAGGGCGCGGAAAGCGACGTCCTCGCTGCTCGGAAAGGTGACCTCGACCTTGATCTTGTCGCCGTAGGCGAAGACGCCCGCCTCCCGCTCGCTCGCCGGCTTCTGCTCCTCGACATCCTTCCGCTTTTGGAGCTGCTCGGCGTAGTAGCGCTCCAAGTTGGGGACCTCGCGCGACTTGCCGCGCTCGACGACGTAGACATTGGCGGTTCCATCGGGGAGGAAGAGGCCGAAGATGTGGCGCGAGTCGCTAGTGGTATGGAAGAGGTAGGTGTAGCGGAGCTTCTGGCCGCGGTCGAGGTAGCGTCGTCGACTGAGGGTGGCTCCGGACCGCTTGAGGTCGTCGAGCTCGAAGTGGCGATCGAGACCCGTGTTGAGGGTGATTCCTCGACTCGGGTCGGGAACGCACGACGATCCCAGGCGGAGGAGGGCTCGAACGATGAGGGGAACCTGCATCTCGTAGATGCCGTCGACGTCGGGACCGTTGAGGAGCTCGCCGTAAAACGGCTCGTCCTTGATGTAGTCCTCCTCGAGAGTCGAAACGCGAACGAGGTTGATGCATCGCTGCGAGCGAGGGAGCGTTCGCGTGAGGGCTTCGACCAAGCACGTCTTCGGCCAGGCATCGTCCGCCGTCGGCAGCTCGACAAAGTTGACGAGGAACTCGCGTCGAATCTTGAGGCGAACGCTCTGGAGCGTGTCCCGAATGAGGAGCCACATCTTGAACTCCCCCGGCCGCTCGGAGACTGGCGTGATCTGGACGATGTCCCAGACCTGCGACGAGAGCAAGTTCGAGTGCTGCGCGAGCATCGAGCCGAGCGCTCCGCTCTTCGATCCAAATCCCGCTCGACCGGCCGCTGCGATCTGCTTACGCTTCTCGCGCCAAATCGGCTTCATGTGGGCGATCCAGCCGGAGTAGTTGACCATCATGTCGGGAGCGGGGGCGGGAGGGGGAGTGGGGCTGCGCTCGACGACTCGAGCCTTGTCCGCGCGTCGTCCAAAGTCCTCGAGGTCGTCGACGTCCCGAACGACAGGCTTTTGGCGAGCGAACATGTCGTTGACCTTGTGCTGCTTGAACTTGTCCTCGAGGTTGGCGACGCGGCGGAAGAGCCAGTCGGGGTGGCGAATGCGAGGGACGGGGTTGGAGACTTTTTGGAGGGCGGCGGGGATGGTGATGAGCTTCTGGATGACGGAGCCGAGACGTTCCTGCAGTAAAGAACATCAGCGCTGTACGGGAAGGGAGAGCGAGAGCGAGAAGAAGAAGAAACGCACGATGTAGTAATCCCAGTCGAGGATCGATCGAAGCTCAAAGTCGGCGAGACTGTTGTCCTTGAGCCACTTGCGGAGAAAGTGCTTCTTGATGCTCGGCTCGGCGGAGAAGATGGCGACGGGGACCGCTCGTTCGGTGACGGGCGCTCCATGCGGCTTGGTCGAGATGATGAACCGGCACGAGAGTCCCTTGTCGCGCACCATCTGTTCGCCGAGGAATTCGGCGAGGCGTTTGGCGGTCGAGATCGAGGTCGACTTCTGCGCGCCGTACTCTGCGAGCGTCTTGGACATGCTGCGGTTCTCGGCGATGAGCTCGACGAGTTCGTCGTCCGGGAGGCTGGCGGCTTTGGTGAAGAGGACGTCGAGCCACTTGTCGGCGACGGAAGCGACCGAGGCGTAGCACTCTTTGAGGTCGGAACCGAGGAGGAACTTTTCGAAAATCTGACTCTGGAACGTCTTGATGAGCTGCAGTTCGCCTCGCCGCTTGACCTCGAATCCCTTGAGCTCGGCGAGGCTCCCGTCCGTGTCGAAGACGGCGTACCGCTTCTTGAGCAGCTTGTCCTCCTCTTTGGAGGACGGTAGGATCATGGCGCGGTACGGGCCGTCGAGCTCGAAGAAGATCGAGTTCTCCTTGCGAACCTCGTAGGTCCCGCGCGCCGCGTCGACGAGCTCGTGGTACTGGTCGTTCGTAAAGTCCTTGTAGACGAGGTGGTTGAGCATCGTGCACGGGTACGAGATCCCGTACTTCTTGCCGTTGGCGAGCTTGAAGTTGAAGCCGTCGGGGAAGGCGCTAGGGAGCATGCACCAAATCCCGTCCGTGTCGAGCTCGAGAGGTCGTCCGATCTGCTCGACGAGCTGCAAAGGTCCCATCGTCAGCTACGTCGAGAGGGAGGTCCGCTGCGACTGACCTTGCGCGCCATCTGGATGATCGAAGCTCCCGTGAGGCAGGTGATGCCGGCCATCTCCATCGAATGCCAGCGCGCGCCCTTGCGCATGACGTAGCCGTAGAACGAGTTGAGGATGCACTTGTGGGCGAGTTGGAGCGAGTCGTAGAGGACGATCATGTTCTTCGCGTCGACAATCTCCGGGACCGAGCCTTCGAGCTGCGCCGTGTCGAGGTTCTTCTTCCACGTCTTGTGGAGGCCCTTGTACGTGTAGCGACGATCTCGGAACGTGCGGACGGTATCGATCTGCGTTCGAGAGCGAAGAATCAGCTGCAGCCCAAACGAAGAAGCGGAACCGATGGACTCACGTAGAACGGGTTCTCGCGCTGGCAGATGATGGCCTCCTTGGTCTCGATCTTGGTCACCTTGGTCTTCTTGTAGACCTTCCTCGAGTAATCGCCGAGTCGCTTGTGGAGGAGGGACGTCTGCTCCGTCGGCGAGAGGTCCACGAACCGTCGCTGGGGTTTTCCCGGCCATTTGGGCGGGAAGAACTCCTGCTCGAGCGCGTTCCGAACCATCTTGAACTCATCGAGCTTGGCGGGGAAGTACTCGCCCCTCCACGCCCACTTCATCTTGCGTTGGCACTGCTTGCCCGGGCGGTTGAAGTCGCACGCCGCGCAGGTCGCTTCGTCGACGACGGAATCGGGTTGGAGTCGGTTCGACAACATGATATTGGGGTACATAGCGGCAACGTCGAGGTGGTAGATGAGGGGCGTGTCGGAGCGGAGGGGGTTGTCGCGAAGCTCTTCGAGCATGACGATGATCGAGGCCTTGACTTCGTCGTAGTTGACGACGTCTTCGAGCGAGTGACCGCCTTCCGCGGTGATGCTGAACTGGAGAGCGTCGTCGAGGTCGTCGATGAGCTGCAGCAAGAAAGAGTGAGTCAGCTGGAGGCAAGAAGGCGAGCTGGGCAGCTTGAACGCACCTGCTGAACTGCTTCGGGGTTCATCTTGAAGTCGGTCGCAATGTCGCTCCTAAAGACTCCAGCTTCGAGCGCTTCGACGTGACCTCCGACGTACGTCTCCGACTCGAGAAGGTGGCCATCGTACATGTTCGTCTGCGTCTCGACGTGACGATTCGGCATGATGACCTCTCCGCGGTAGGCTTCGACCTGCGTTTGCCCATCAGCGCAGCACTGGAAGGGAGAAAGGAAGTGGACGAACCATGAGTAGAGTCTCGCAGAGCGTTCCAGTCCCTTTTCGAAGGACTTCGTCGGGGTTGAGAGGGATGATGTTGCAGAGGGAGAAGACGAAAGGGTGGACGTATTTCATGTAGAGGTAGTAGGTCGCGACGGCGTCGGAAACCGAGTACTGCGCGAGGATCTGCGGCTGTTCGACGGCGTACCTACGTGCAGCGAGGAGGCGATGAGCGCGAATCGAGCAGGAACCTGTCGAAAAGGACGCACGGAGTCATGAGCTCGGGATCCAGCTCGATGGGGTTGTAGCCCAGCTTGGCGACGGTGACGGCTTTGAGGCCCTGCGATCCTTGAGGGAGGTAGGAATCGCGCTTGACCCATCTGCGTCGCCAGGCGCAATCAGTCGCCGTCCCCCCAGCGTTCTCGAGAGCGAAACCCACCGGAAGCAATCCATGTGCACGCAGCCTCGACTTTTGAACTCCTCTTCCTGATCCTTTGTGAACCCAGTCTCCTTGTACATGTCGATCCCGTGAGCCGTCGCGCGAGCGAGGAGAAAGGGGAAGTCGAAAGAGTCGCCGTTGTAGGTTGCGATGACGGTAGGCTTAGCCTCTCGGACGTGCTCAAAGAATCGACGAAGGGTAGCAGGCTGTACGAGGAGAGGCGTCAGGAAAGAGGGCGGAAGGAGGAAGCGAGTGGCGCACCTCGTCGGCCTCGTTGAAGATTGTGAACGGTCCCTCGTACTCTGGCTTCGGCGTG
Source organism: Glaciozyma martinii (assembly GCA_025758715.1). Lineage (NCBI taxonomy): Eukaryota > Fungi > Basidiomycota > Microbotryomycetes > Kriegeriales > Camptobasidiaceae > Glaciozyma > Glaciozyma martinii. The sequence continues at coordinate 2,168 of JANGFH010000314.1, read as the reverse complement.
TACTCAAAGTCCTCGATATCGGCACTAACAATCTCGCGATTGGTGATGAGGAAGCCCTGCGTTCGTTGCCATCAGCTCATTCCTTCGCGCAGAAACCGAAAACGAGATCGCGCACCTGTCCGTCGATCATGTACGAGATCATCATAACCTGATCCGTCTGGTTGTCGGGGAACTTGAGCGGCGCCTTGGTGGTCTCGATATCGAACGCCATGACGACGGGTTCGGCACGACTGACTCGTTCCTTGATGAGGGTGATGGTGATGTCGCCGTGCAGCGCTGCGACCTCGTACCAGAGTCCTACTCGAATGTCTGCGAATGGTGCGTTAGGATGCGTGCATGTACGAAGAGCCAAAGGGGCGCACCCTTGTCGATAGCTACGCGCAGGTAGTAAGGAACGTCGTACTCGCGAATGTCGAGAATCGAATCGGATGGACTCGCCGCCGCTCCAGCTCCAGCTCCAACCTGCGCAAACGACTTGCCCTTCCCTTCCCCGTCGCTCATGTCGTAGTCCATGTTGAACTGCTGCTCCCCGCTGATGACCTCGGCGTAGGTATCGACCGCATCGAGCTTCTCGCGGTTCTTGGTCGCGATCGGGAGCAGCTCGCGCCGGACGCTGAAAAGGTCGTTCTGGTTGCGGAAGAAGAGCTGGATGTACTCGCGTCGGTAGCCGAGGAGATGGTTGGGCTGGGTTGGAGAAGGGCTTAGTGATTGGCAGGGAGGAGAGTGCGGGAAGCGCGCACGAGCTTGAGGTCCTCTTTCCGTACTCGTTCGATCTTGGTAACGAGAGCCTCGTACTTGCGCATGATCCACTCCTCGACTTGACCTTCGTGACCTTTCTGCAGGAAATCGGGGGGTGAGTTGGGAGGCGCTCGAGGTGGAGCGCAAGTCGCGTACTCGACAGGCGATGTAGAAGTACGGTTCGTAGCAGATTGTGCTCTTGAACATGCCACCGTCCTCCTGAATGAAGTAATAATCGACTCCCATCCGTCCAGAGCTGGTCGACTCGTCGAGTTGGAGGGTCTGCACGACGCGCCGCCGAGGTTAGCTCTCCTCACCAACACAGCTCTCCTGCCACGCCGAGCTCACCTGTATCATGTTGACGAGCCATCCAGTCTTTGCCGGTCCTTCCTGGTACTTGGGGAACCCTAGCTTCTCGTCGAGGTCATCCCAAGCCTGTCATCACCTCGCGTCAGCTTCGTCCCGCTCCTCGCTACTCTCCAGCCGACTTTGCGAGCCAAACTCACCTTGGCGTCCTCTAATCGATCCCCTTCCCGCGTTCCCTCTGCTTCAGTCTTGAGAACTGGAGCTCCCGCCTTGCCTCCTCGCGCGCCTCCTGCTCCGCCGCGTCCCCTTCCTCGCCAACTGCCGCGTCCGCCACCCGCACCACCAACACCACCACCTCGCCCACGGTTGTTGCTCTTGTAGGGCGGCATCGAATTTGACGGAAGGGGAGAGGGGCAGAGCGAACCAGCTCGTCGCGTCGACTCGATATTCAATTTAAATAGGTCAAGGGGGGGTAGTGGAATACATTTTAAGAAATTGAAACGTTGTCGTAGGTTGAAATATTAGACCAACGACCTCCTCCGACCAACTACGAGTTGAGGTTGATCAATTCATCCTTCGCTGGCTCACTAGTACTTTAGAAATCTCGTCAAAGTTCCTAAGCGCAGGACTCCTCCCAATCACCCTTGCTCCTCGCGAGGGCCTCGCTGATCTCGCTCCTCCCACTCGAGCCACAGAACCGCCTCCCACCCAACTCGCACGCACAAAAGCAAAGGTCACTGAATTTCTACTCCCCCCTCAACTCAACCCCGACCTGCGCCCCGACCCACTCCAACGCCGAATCATCCTCCCTCCTCCTCTGCCACTTCCGCATCGCCCCCACCGCCGCATTGACGACCTCCTGTCCCGCCGGCTGAACCCTCCCCGCTGCTCTCCCATCCCCGACGATCCCCAACGTCCCTCCTCCCAGCGCGGGCGCAGCGAGGTTGATGATCTCCTGCCTGACGACTTCGAAACTGAGCGCGTTGGGCGGGCCATCGAGGGAGAGGGAAGTGGGGAGGTTAAGTACTTGGGTTGGGGAGAGGGAGAGGAGGAGCGTGCGAAGTTCCATTGTGAGCGTCGTGGTCGATGGCGTGGGCGAGGGAAGAGGTGCGATGATGGTGAGA